>JPKE01004288.1:0-32504 GCA_000750995.1 Pseudogymnoascus sp. VKM F-4520 (FW-2644)
CCAAACCCCTAAAATGCACCATGATACCACCTCTTACCAGCTCATCATACCCTAGGAGACAGGGGCCGTGCTTCTCCGCTCCAGTGGGGATGAAGAGATGAACGGCGACCCAGATGATTTCAATGGTGAGATAGCAGCTTCTGACTGTGCCTTTCCTTGAGCAATTGCAGACGGGGCCTTCCTCCGCGGCCCTCTCGCACGGCCCTTCGTCATATGGGTCAACTGTGGCCCAGAGTCTTGCTTCTCAGGCCCCTTAGATGCTAGCCGACTGGCAGTTTCTAAATTAGAGCTAACTTTTCTGCTCGACCCTGCTGGCTTTGGAGGCGGACCCCTCGCGAGTACTCCAGCCAGAGCAGGGTTGAAGCGCCCAGCAAGTTTGCCTCCCGCGTCAAGCTTTCCTTGGGATGACGTAGGAGAGCCAGCCTCTGGTGATATTCTCGGCTTCGGGGAATTGTAAGGTAGGTTGTTTTTTGATAGCGTGTCGGATAAACCTCTGTCAGAAACACTATTGTCTCGGGTTCCAGATACCACTGTATTGACCCTTCCCAAATTCGCCTTCTTGAGCAAGGCTTCGGGAAGTTGGGCTTGGACTGGAGGAAGTGTGGACTGCGTGGCCCCGATCCCCCCTAGCTGTGCTTTCTTGCGCAACGCTTCGGGGAGCTCGGTTTGAGTTGAAGTTGTGGACTTCGTAACTCCGGTCCCCTCTGATTGTGCTTTCTTGAAATCTTCCTTCTTTTTCAAAATAGCATCCTTAAATTCGTCTCTACGCTCGGTTTTCTTTGGGCCACCAGTTAAGCTCAACCCTGCTTTCCCACGAAGTATGTTGTCCTTGAGCTCATCAGGAGCGACATAATTTTGGGTCTTGGTGCGTCGAAGCTGGCCGAATACATTTTTGAATTCTGGTTCGTCTTTGCTGGCAGTGGGTGAAAGTACCTGCTTTGGCTTTGAATACGATATGAAGTCTTTTTTAGGCGGTGTTTCTGGTTTGGTCTTGCCAATGACCGGAGATGAAGGTTTAATAGCCAGAGGTGCCGTAGGCTTGGTTTCGGTCTTTTTAGAGCTGGCTGTTTCTGAAGCTTCAGTCGATACTTTGCTCGATACATCACTGTTGTCGGTCTTTGTTTTGGGAGTAGCATCCAATACTTTGTTTGACTGGCTTGTTGGGAAAGTACCGCTTGAAAACCCCGCTGGTAATCCTCCAACTGATAAAGGCATCGCAATTCCTCCCATTGGTGGCGACCTCAGTAAACCTCCTATGCTCACCTGGTGCTTGTGGCCTGATGGTCTGTTTGATGTTTCTGCTGTTGGGATCTTTTGCTTGGCTTTGCTAATTTCTGACATCCAACTGGGTTGTTGAGGAGGAGGGGCTGGCTTGGGCTTCGGAGAGTCTGGTTTGTTTAAAGCGCTTTCAAGCCAGCTGGACTTCGTGGGGCTCCATCTACGTGTGTCTGTGGACTTGGGAGGGCTTGGAGGAGGGCTCCCGCTGAGTGCTGAGTTCTCTGGCCGGTCAACTTGCCTCCCAGAATGTGCATCTGATGGCGCTTGAAGTTGCGAGGCTGGTATGCCTGGCTTTACAAAGTCCCCATCTAGGATGACTTCCGATTCAGAGCCCCATTGAGCGCCTGATCTTCCTTGGCGGGCGCCCTCAAGGCCGACTGTAGCATTGCTATGGCTAGAACTTGGCCTAGACGTAGATAATGGAGTGTTCTCTCGACTCAAACTGCTGGGGCGTGGTTCTCGTGTGGGAGAATTCAAAATGTTGCCAAGGGGTGTTCTCGAAGAAAGATCCTGGCTACTCCGATTACTTACGGTAGAGTTACCGCGAGTCAAGCCGCCAGGTGACTGTACACTCCATCTTTTATTCACACTATCAGATCTTTTCATCATTGCACTCTGGACAAACCCTCCCATCCCTTTGGTGGGTGATATTGGCCGGTCCATTCTCTCTGGCGAGATCCGGCCTTGGGAAGGAGACATCGCGAGAGAGCGAGTAGAGATTGGTTGATCTATATTGCCCTCGGACGAAGTTATTGATCCTGGCTGAGGAAACCGCTGTGCACTGGTCGCAGGCATCGGTGACACAAACCCAGTCCGATTCTTTGTGGAGCCATACGCGCTGCTCTGTGTTATACTATCTTTAGATGAGCTAGCTCTCGAAGGTGGAGATGATCGATCGATATCCGCTTGTTTTGTTTCCTTGACATCGGAGCTATCACTATACTCTCTCTTTGGAGTACGTGACATTCCTGGCAATCCCACACGGTGGATGTTTGGTATTGCTTCGTCTACATCTTTAACCTCGACTTGTGTCTTTCGATATGCGGCAGAGCCTTGTCCTCGGTCAGAAGTTTGTCGGAACCATGTGGGATCTTTCGCCGCAAGAGATTGTGCAATTTCGTTGCGGTCCATTGGTGCCGCGTCCCCTGGCGGAGGTTCAGATTTCTCTATTGGAGAACGTGCAGTCGTTTCGCCTGCAATCATAGAAAATGGTCGCGTGCTTGATCTAACCGGTGATTGTGAATTTGGCCTACGCTGCCACGAAAGAGTTGGGCTCCTTGACGGCATCGCGCTTGAGGGAGAAGCCCTGACAGATATGGTATGAACGACGTTCTTTTCTGGGGCATCACTGCTGCGACTAATGGCTGATGGGCCGTAATCTTTCGTAGGAGAATCTTCGCCAGTTAGGCGGCCCATGGTGTCGCCGAGCGGTTGCTCTCGATTTGATAATTGAGACGGGCGTTGGAGTTCTCGAGATGGAGTCAAAGCCGCATTCGGTGATTGGGTGCGAGTTTCAGCGGAGGCAGGTTTATATGGCGGTGGGGTATTGGTAGGAGAGTCCTTTATTGGGGATATGGATCTAGCGCGTTCTGTGTTGTTGTGGTGTTAGTGAGACAGGACAAGACTATGGGTAACATTCAATGTGAATTGTAAAGACATGGGCAACACGAACCAGCCCGACGGGCTTGCCGTTCTTTTCGTCCCTGCAGGATCTCCTCCTCCAGCTTTTTGTTCCGCTCTTCATCCTCCTGGTCGCGCTTGATGCCCAGTTCCTGAATACGCTTCAAGAAGTCATTTACATCCTCGGCATCAGTTTCTGCTGTCGAAGGCATGGTGGGAAAAGGTGACGGTTTTCAGTGACGTTCGTAACACATTCGCAAATACAAAGCAATGCAGTTGAATATACAAATAGTAGAATGTTCAAAGTATGATGGCAGCGCTCGCTATAAGCTAGAGTCTTTCTCAACGTTGACAAGATGCGATCAACAGCTGGAAGCAGCGGTCGGTTGTACTTGCTTCAATCTATTTAGGTTCGATTTAAGCGTCACGAATCGCAGGTCTTGGCAAAGGTCGCCCGCAGGACACCGACCAGCATCCGACATTGGGCTCGATCCAGGAATCGCATAGGCAATATACAATATTTTTGAGCCCTGATCCTCTGTTCACCAATATATTCCGTAAAATTGGTAATTTTTGTGCTTCATTCCACCTCCGACTCTTGTGTTCCTCAATTGTCTGAAATGCACCCCTCCATGTTTTGTTTATGTCTTGGCCGACTCGGCCCTTAGCGCGAGGGGAGTTGTCGCTGGCGCGTTGTCCCTCGACAACCCCCGAGATACAGTACGACTACAGAGCCGCTTGACCTCATAGCTCCAGAACCTGTTTCGTATGTCCATGTCCACTTCAGTTAATGCCATCCGGGTAGCCATGACAACAGGAACTGCTTGAATTATTTGGCTTAGAACAAGAAAAGTCTAGCTTTAGCATCGTTAACCACCCAGGCTAGCCCTTCATTGAGGTTTGCACCTGTAACGGCGCTGCAACGAATGATGTGCCATTTATGGGATCGGATCTCATCTAGCCGCAAGCCCTAACCATAAACTTCTATTAGCGGTTGATTCTTGACGTACAAGATTAAGCATCGTGCGCAAACCTCTTGGATTTCTGTCTCGTCCATGCAACCATTGACATCTGTCTTGTTCGCGAAGACCAGGAGACTTGCTCCAGACAGTCTCTAGCAAACGCATGCTGTCAGCGTTGGTACCAACATGGGTGAAGGGTGAAGGGTGAAGGGTGAAGGGTGAAGGGTGAAGGGTGAAGGGGATCGCTGACGAACTTCCTCTTGCAACAAGCCGTGCAATTCGAGCCTACAGTCTTCGAAACGCAGACGATCAGTCGCGTCAACTACCCAGATGAGGGCGTCTGTCTTTTCAAAGTAATTTCTCCAGTATGATCTCAAGGTTTTTTGGCCACCAACATCCCCTCGACGTCAATGTTAGTGTTGCAAGTATCCACAAGGAGTGGACGACTGGACTGCTAACAAATATTAAGTTTATATCTTACAACGTCAGCAAAAATACGGGGGTTTTCCGTTCCTTTTTACTCACCCCTCGTAATCTATGGTCTTAATGATGAAGCCTAGAGTTGGGCTGACGCTATTAACATCTTCTCCCATTATCTTCTTCACAATGGTCGTTTTCCCTGCATTGTCAAGACCACTATAAATGTCAGCTCCTGGAAAGAAACAAAGCAAAAACTTTCGTACAGCATCAATATGCGCATCTCCTTGTCCTTCAGACGCGCCTTTCTTAATATGGACAACATCGTTGCCGTCTGGTGATTGTATGTCAAGTTGCATTCCATGTTCACAGAAAGTTATTAATTCAAGCGATATTGTCACGTGGCCTAGGTCCGAAGGTCCAAATCGCCCCTTTGCCCCATCCAGCACCGTTCAGCTCCAGTGCTAGAGTTATTTATATTATCGCAACGTACCTATTTTAAAAAAAAATCCTTGTGGTAGAATCTCTTAGAAGACAAGGTAGTAGTGTTGTAAGTGAAATTATTGGAATAATTCCTTATGTTTGGGTTGTAATTCATGAGAGTTGCCGTCGCTCTTCAGCTTGAGCTTCAGTTTTGGTGATCATTATTACTAAATCGAGAATTATATACTATAGTTAGTATTCATATATAGCTCAGTTATATTTGATCACACTGATAACATATTTTTATTATAAAAGTGAGAAAGCAGAAGAAGCAGCTTGGAGTGGTCCTTTTGGGGAGGCCAAACCTGGTCTGAGATTCGCCAGGTCCACTGAGGTATCTTTGTTCAAGTGGAAGTTCGCCGCTGAGGCCATGGTTCCGGTCCTTTCCATTCGAAGTTTGGTGCAGCTAATCAGCTCGTCACGGGAAATTAATCAGAGTGAATTTGGGTTTATCAAGGTTATCGCTTGAATTATGGCAACTTATTCAAGTGATAGCAAATACCACTTCTCTGTCTGTCGACGACGAACCCAATCTGAGAACACTCAACCAACTTCTCCTTTGCAACGTTTTACGGTTACAAATCTCATCACCACGTACGAGGAAGCTCCCAACTTCTACATCACGCTTTGCCCACATAAACAAATGCGGTTGCAATGCAGTCAAATCCAATACCGCCTCACCTAAGGCGCCCAAATTCTACACAGAATCAAGAAGTCTCAACACAAGCTGCTGAAATGCGGCCCAATCCAATACCGCCTCATTTAAGGCGAACCAGTCCAGCACAGAGTCAAGAAGTCTTGACAAAAGCTCCTACAGTGCAATCAACTCCAACGCCGCCTCACCCAAGCCGCCCCAACGCAGCTCAGAGCCAAGAAGTCTTGACGAAAGCTGGGTGGGTTCCACCTCACTTGAGGAAACAACGAAACGATCAAGTTGTTTCTGGGGCGTTCCATCCTTTCAGTCCAGTGTCGAATATTGAAGCTATGACAAAAGAACACACCCACACAAAGACCGACACAACCGAACCCATCGCACAATCTGCAAGATCATACAGCACAGGGAGTATAGAGCCACAGACACATGGCATGGCTTCTGACAATGTGTCTACACCCCGCTCTCAAGCTGAGACGAAGATGGCTGCTGCTACTTCTGAAGTCGACCCCGAAGTGAAATCGACACAGACTCCAAGTCAGAAAATACCCCCACACATGCGAAGAGGCAATATAATCCAAACTCTCAAATCTCCTGCAGATAACAAACAGATCTTCAAGCAAGGCCCTGTCTCGCCACTAATACCCCCATCTGATGATGCCAGTGCATCCCTATCCTGCTCGAATCAGACGCCAGTTCAGCAGCAGAAAGGCCTGTCCGGTACTATGGAGGATACCGCCTCATCAGGAGTACCGAAATGGCAAGGGAACGTTGTATCCCCTAACAACAGCCCTCCCTCAGCAGTTGGGTCCAGAGCAATGTCGAATAGGTTGGCCTCCCCTATTGCTATCACTTCGCCGGATCCCAGTTCAGCTGGGTCACCAATTCATATTTACCCATTCCACCTCAGGAAAGTCCAAGCTTCAAGTTCTCTCGGCAATTCCAAAGTCACCACCACGCAGGATTGCACTCAGATCTGTGATAATTCCGGCCTCCATTGTCGAATTGAGTCAGTAGCACCAGGAGCTGGTTGTGCTCCGGTGAAATTGCCACCCCATCTGAGACGAGAAGCTTCGATTCCGGCCGCAAATACAAAGCCTGTTGTTGAACAGAAGGACCCGACGCCGCTCAATGCGAAGGTTGCCAGCTCTCAAGAAAATGGCTCCCAGCCGTTGAATAATGAAGCAAAACCACATTATATCCCGCCACATCTTAGGGGCAAGAAATCGAATACGAGACAGTCTTCTGACCTGAACAAATCGACGACAGTGGCTTCGATTCCAAATGGGACTACTTCAGGCCATTCTTCCAGTACTATAGGAGGTGTACCCCTGGGTGATAATCGGAAGTCTTCAACAGGGCTAAAAGCCGAACTCCAGGTCGTTAAAACCCCATCGCCCCAGGCTGGTTCCAGCTCAGCTCGATTAAACGTGTCCCAGGAAGATGAAGATAACAATGGATTGGTTCAAGGTACTGATGGTAGGCCTGCCAAAGGCGTGACACCCAGAGTCTATTCGGACGCTTCTATCAAGACTCACTCCACCCGAAAAAACGGAAGTGATGTTTCGGACGAGTGGGCAGATCTTCGAAAGCCCGGTCCAGTCAAGAGCCTGTGCATCAGCGATAATGACTTCCAAGATGACGCTTCGGTGAAGAAGTTCATTGGCACAGCGTTAGCTGAATGCCCCGGTGAGGTTATTCGGCTCAACAGTTTTAACGATGATTACTTTTACCCAGCGAATCCTACGGGTGAAGAATGGCATTTGGATGAGACGGAAAAGTTTCTAAACGCCTATGTGAAGATTTGGCGAGAGAAACTTCCGGAAGAAGTTATCATTGTCGATGTTAAAGCGACAAAATTCAGGGACAGCCTCCCAATTGACGCCAATTCGTTTATGGAAGCTCTTGAACACCCTGAATCCTTTCCAAGTAAGTTGTTTCTGTCATGCATTGAGCTTGTTTCTAATTCTTTGCAGATATCTCTACGGACAATAGAGAGAAACAAGAAAAATGGACCTCAAAGATCGCTATGGAGCGAAGACAGAAGCGGAAGCTTGCCATCTCTCGGCGTCGTCAGCGGGGGAAGAATACATATTTTGTACCAAACATGCAGCTGGGTGTCCAACCTTTCGAGTGGGGAGAACCTGCTGTTCCAGAAAAGCCATACATCACTATACACGTCCGCCCGGCGGAGATGAAAGATGTTCCTGGGATCACAGCAATCTACAACCAATGGGTCTTGAACTCTTTCATCCCCGAAGACCAGCAGCCAGTTACTGAAGAGAACATCAAATCCGTCTTTGAGGCTGCACTAAAAGGCTCTTACCCGTTCATTGTCGCCATTCGTGGAGACCCTCCTGTCGGAAGCCGTGTGGCAAGGTCTAATGAGGTGGTTGGATTCGCCATGGTGGAAAGATGTTTGGGGTTTGGTGGTGCCTCCAATGGCCGATCCCGATCCACCGCGACGATTCAATTTTACGTCCATCAAGAATGCTTGCGACATGGCATCGGTGGCCACTTGCTTGACCAGCTATTGCGCCGTGTATCAAGATTGCACGTGCCATTTTCGGACCGCGACATATGGTTCAATCCCAATAGGGACGCTCTCTACGAGCAGATCCCGAACAGGTTTCACCAGATTGTGGTCAATAGACCCATGGATAGGCCGAATGACCCAGACTTCATGTGGTTCGATGCGTTCATGAAAAAGTACAAGATTTGGGAGAGTCATCGTACATTATCTGTGGCGCGGAAGCCTCCTACAACATCGGGGCCAAGTGCAACATTCCTCGACATCGTCACATATCAACATGAGGCAGAGATTGACGTACGTGTAGAGGGCTAATCGACGGCGATTATGTTACAAAGGCCTTTCAATTGGGCAAAGCTATTCCACGCTTGCGGCGATTGGCATCGATGCCTTACTTTCTGATTTTTCTTCAGGTCGGAACTTTGTCTCCGGCCTTGCTCTGTGTGCAAACGCGCGGGGATGCTGGCGATATCTTAGATTTTTGGATGGGGGTGGAAGAATATGCTCAGTAGAAACTCATCAGGACACTTCAGGTCGGAATCTTGTCTCCGGCCTGGCTCTGTGTGCAAACGCGCGGAGATGCTGGCGATATCTGAGGAGGTTTTTGGATGGGGGGTGAAGAATACGCTCGATAGAAACTCATCAGGTCAACTTGGGTATGCGAACCAACTAAATTCATTGTGGCCATGCATGCCATCCACATCGGATTTAGTTGGTTCGCATACTCAAATTGGTCTTCATGTACAACAGGTATATTACAGCCCTTAAAACCCATTAATGAATTGTCCCCAAATTTAAATAACATCTTGCTCGTCTGTGTACTTGTGATGGCCGTGGTAGTAGAGTGTTTTCAGAGTTGGAAGACCCCTGTAACACCATCACATTTAATTGGTCGATGTCTTTTACCGCCTTTCGCAGCTACCATTTTCTGCCCGAAAAAGTCTCGACAGCCAGAATTCATCCTAGCCTGCACCTCATTTCTGCAAGGCCCGCCCAATAAATCCTCAATCTTCACACAATGGTTAGCGCTAAGAAGATGAAAGCAAAGGACGACTTCGTCCTGACTCTGTCCGATAATGAAGACGACGCGAATCCCGAACTTGAAGTAGTGCCTGCATCCAGCGAATCGAAGAACAAGAAGCGCAAACGCGACAATGTTGCCGGTAGCAAAGACAAGTTAAAAAAGGCAAAGAAGGAAAAGAATGTGGAAGTAGACGAAGAGGAGGAGGGTAATGACGGGGTTTGGGGCGCGAAGGAGGACGATGACGGAGCTATGGATTCCGATTTCGAGTTTCAGCTGGAGGCGGCGGATGCAGCAGGCGAAATGGAGGAGTTCGAAGGGTGGGGGTTTGAGAGTGCTAAGAAGAGCTTCGCTCCTGGAGCATCGAAGGCCGGCGACAAGAGGGCGGTCGATATTGACGAGATTATTGCCAGGAGGAAGGCTAAGAAGGGCGGCAACACGGAGGAGGTCGACGATATTGAGAGCAACGGCGAGGATGCTGTAGTACACAACGACGAAGATGAATTTATGGCGGAGGATGGGTTCGGTATGGGTGTTGCTTCAGATGAAGAAGAGAGTGGAGATGAGGCTGCAGAAGACGAGGATGAGAGCATGGGGGAAGCTGGTGATGATAATGGCGATGCCGACTCTGACGACGAGTCTATCGCCTCTGCACAACCGCACCCAGACGATGTTCAGGGAGCCTCATCAGATGAGGACTCTGACGAAGATGTAGAGGAGGCTGCTCGCAGAGACGCATTCTTCGCACCGGAAGAGAAATCTGAAAAGACTACGACGAAGGGCGAGGTTTTGTCCTTCCAGACCATGTCACTGTCGAGGCCTATCCACCGTGGTCTGGCAGCATGTGGATTTTCGGCGCCGACACCTATCCAAGCCAAGACCATCCCTGTCGCGTTACTTGGCAAAGACGTCGTCGGTGGTGCCGTGACAGGTTCCGGAAAGACCGCGGCGTTTATCGTTCCCCTCCTCGAACGTCTCTTGTACAGGCCCAAGAAAGTTCCAACGAGCAGAGTCGTCATCCTCATGCCAACTCGTGAATTGGCTATCCAGTGTCACGCAGTCGCCACGAAGCTCGCAAGTTACACAGATATCAAGTTCTGTCTTGCTGTCGGTGGTCTCAGTCTAAAGATCCAAGAGGCTGAGCTGCGTCTTCGCCCGGATGTCATTATCGCTACGCCAGGTCGTTTCATCGATCACATGCGCAACTCCCCATCTTTCACCGTTGATACTCTTGAGATTCTTGTTCTTGATGAGGCTGATCGCATGTTGGAAGATGGTTTCGCTGATGAGTTGAATGAAATTCTCACCACAATCCCGAAATCGAGGCAGACCATGTTGTTCTCCGCCACTATGACATCGTCTGTTGATAAGCTCATTCGCGTGGGCTTGAACAGACCTGTCAGACTGATGGTTGATGCGCAAAGATCGACGGTCACCACTTTAGTGCAGGAGTTTGTCCGTCTGCGCCCAGGCAGAGAGGACAAGCGTATGGGTTATCTGCTTTATCTATGCCAGAAGGTGTTTGCCAACAAAGTTATTGTCTTCTTCAGGCAGAAGAAGGAGGCGCACAGAGCGCGTGTTATCTTTGGTCTGTCTGGTATGAAGGCTGCTGAGCTCCACGGAAGTTTGTCACAAGAACAGGTTCGTACCATCCTGATTTTCTCCTAATATCAAAGCTAACGTTGTCTCAAGCGTATTGCATCCGTCGAAGCTTTCAGGGACGGTAAAGTCTCGTATCTCCTCGCAACCGATCTCGCCTCTAGAGGTCTCGATATCAAGGGAGTCGACACAGTCATCAACTACGAAGCACCCCAGTCACTTGAGATCTACCTGCACAGAGTCGGACGTACGGCACGTGCCGGACGCAGTGGTCGCGCGTGTACTCTTGCCGCTGAGCCTGACCGCAAGGTCGTCAAATCCGCCGTCAAAATGGCGCGGAGCCAGGGTGCTAAGATCGCCTCGCGCGTCATCGAGTCTAATGAAGCAGATGAGTACGCTGCCAAGGTAGACGGGATGGCCGAGGAAATCGAGGAGGTCTTGAAGGAGGAGAAGGAAGACAAGCAGCTGGCTCAGGCTGAGATGCAGCTCAAGAAGGGCGAGAATGTGATGGTGCATGAGGACGAGATCAAGGGCCGCCCAAAGCGAACTTGGTTCGAGAGCGAGGCGGATAAGCGGACTGCGAAGAAGTCTGGTCGCGCCGAGTTGAATGGGCCGGAGAGCATTTTGAAGAAGAGCATTAAGGGGAAAATGAGCGGGAAAGATAAGAAGAAGCTGGATGATCATGAATCAAGAGCAGAAGGGAAGGTGTGGAAGAAGGGGAGGGCAGAAAGGGAAGGGAAAGGTGCATTAGCCCCACAGAAGGGAAAGAAGAAGGTGGCAGGTGGGAAACCAGCAGGAAAAGGAAAGCCGCGGAGGTAGGCTTGAGTTGTGGGAATGATTATTTATATTTTGAGAGGACTTTGTATAAACCTTCACGAATATGCCATATCGCCGTCCCTGTATTGTCTATGAATATTCTTTCCCATTGCTTCACCACTAATTCTTCAAATCTACTACCTTTGCTTCTCCCCCACCCTTTCCTGTCTTTCCCTTGCCGTCGGCTCCATTGTGCCCTTCCACGCCCATCTCCTTCATGGCTTTCTTTACTAGCTTTGTCGCCTGGTCTGCAACATCATCCCCCTTCCGCCATTTCACTAGGGTTACTCCCTCTTTACCCAAAATTTCGGTTGCCCTTGCCCACCTTCTATTCCATAACTCCAACTTCTTGTTGATTGGCGGAGTGCTCGCGCCTGAAGGAAGATCGGAATCCGAGCTGTCGGGGCGCTTGAGCGATGATGGTACGTCGGCCAGAGACGAGCGGTAAGCGGAGATTCGGTTTGAAGCCGAAGCAGCGTAAGAAGCAGCTTTCGCAGTTAAGCCTCGGCGGGTAGACAAGTTTTCCGATGAAGAGTTAACCGATTGGGGCAGCGAAAGATCACTGCCGAAAGGAATATACGACGAGACATTGGGCATGGCATTATATGCCTCGGCTGCTTTGGCAGATGCAGCGGAAAGATAGGTGTCCTCGCCAGATGGTTGCTGGTGTTTCTGGTTTTCTTCGTCTGGGAGAGGGTTGTTGGGCTTGGAGGTACGTTGATAGGTTTGGTGAGATGATTCCGCCGGTCTGTTTCCAGCATGTGAATCATGCTGTGCGTTCTCGAACGATAAGGTCCTGCTTCTTAACGAGAGAGGTTTGATAGGCCGTGGCGGTGGTGCTTTGGCTCCTTTTTCAGCAACTGATTTCCTCTTGATCGACGGCGATTCTAGCTCTGCAAGGTCTGCATTGAAGCGTGAAGGGTCATTGTCGGAAGGTTTTTGGGCCTCGTCGGGTTCGTCACCAAAATCGATAAGGTCGCCCATTATTGGCCCTATGCTTGAAGTTGCTCGTGCTGGCAACGGAGGCCGTTTATCAGGCCGGTCTGCTTCATCGGGCTTCATGATCCGCGTAATGCTACCAGGTTGCCTACGATTCCCTGGGTTCTCAGCCAATCTTCGAGAAACATAAGACGCGCCGTAGCTTTCGTCAAAAAATGGCTGCTCAATTGGCGTGGTTACGTCTCGAATAAAGACCCTATATTCCGTTAGCCACAATATCAGAAGCATTTGGAGCTGTGGTGACATACCCAATAATTCTGCCAGGGTTCGCAAGCACAACATCCGTGTATACTTCTAAATCTGCTTCCCCGCTATCACCCACAAGCAAGAACTTTCTCTCTGGAAAATCTCGAAGGATTCTTTCTAGCGTGCCTTTCTTTCGTTCCGCAACAGGCTCGAATATCCCTTGCAACATCCCACTATATTGCTTCAAGTGGTAGCTTCCAGGCGGTAGTCCGGCAGTTTGAAAAAATGTTGCTAATATAGGAAAAAGCTGCCACGGCGAGTTTGATACGTAGTGTATGCCAACGCCCATATCATACATCTGATTATACCACTCTCTGACGCCATCAATGGTAAGGTCACTCAGGTCTCGAATAAAGGCATTTCTAAAAATCGTCCGCGCTCCGCTGCTAATCGATGAGTGCTTAATAGTATCGTCGACATCGCTGATCACGCTGACGCCTTTCGGCTCTGTGATCTTCACCTCCTCTGTGGCTGATAGGTTTTCTGAAGCGAGAACACGGATGTGTGTTGGTACAAAGTCTAAGGCGGCTCTCAAATCAAAGTGACCGGATTCGTTTGTCGTTACAGTTTTTGATTGAGACGACTTGTTGTCGTAAAAGAAGACAGTTATCGGTGTCGATACCAGCGGGTTCGTCAAAAATGGCATTATCCTAGTCATAAGATTCGTATTTGCTGCCTTCAGCTCTTCTGGACTCATATCTGCCGGTTGATTCCACGATGACCGTTTCGGAAGCTGACCAGATCCCAGCGGTTGCCCAGGAGTTCTTTCGCCATTGCCTCCTTGCGATCGGCTACGGCTGTCACCCATGCTATCAGCGTGGAGTCCCTGTCCGTGACCTTCACTGTAGCCTCCTCGTGCTGCAACTTCCGTTTCATTTTCCCCTTTCCGCATAATTTCTTCAGCCTCACGTGCGATCCTCTCCTCGTCTCTTTGAGCTTCATGGGCCTCGTGCCTAGCTTTCAAGGATGTACGCTCAGGGCTGCCCTCGCGGCTCTTCGGGGTTTTCGGCGCGGGGACACCACTAAGCTGTCGAGCAAGCCCTAGTAGCAGGCGATTTTTGCGATTCATTGGGCCCCTATGAGGCGTATAAACCCAGCCTCTCACATCCACATCAACAATCGCCTTGTCGTCTTCATGTTTTTCCCATTCTCCCTTCCACCACTCCAAACCACTGTCCGTGCTGTCACCGCTTCGAGTTTTCGTCAGATCATCAGAAGCCAGTTCCGAGTTGGGCTGTCGCTTTACGTGCCGTTTGCAATATGAAGGGAACAGAATCATCTCTTCGTGCCCATGCCTAACAATCGATACATCAGGAAACGACCCAGGCATGGCTTCCTTGTCTTCCTCCCCCTCATTCCTCGCTTCCCATTTTGCATTTGCGGCAGTTTGATATGATTGCCTCAATTCATTTGCCGCTTTAAGGTATCCTGCAATCTTCCTTCTTCTGCCTCCTCTCTCTGGGGCTTCTGCTGCTTCGTTTCTCCCGTTATCACGAGTTGCGCCATATTCAAAGTCGCCGCTTCCTGGTCGAGCATAGCCTGGTGTGGTCATTGCAGTTCTTCTTATAGAGCCTGCATCCTTATCGGTATATTTGCTTGCGCCAGTGACTCTACGTTGGCGGCGGCCTCTGAGGTACTCAAGAATGCCTCGACGTTGAGGGAGTATTGCTTGCCGCTTTCTCTGGCGGTCGACAATAAATCTGTAGATGCGCGCTTGGGTGCGGTGCTTGTAGTAGGGGATGGTATTGAGGCGGAAGTCGGCTTGGTGATTTCGGACCTTGCGCCAGGTTTCCGGGAAGAGGTATCGCAATAATGATGTTCGGTGGTGAGGAGGCTGGGGACGCAGGCTGCTGGTCAGGGACTTGGACGTCCGAAAGCGAAAGGGAGCCAGCTTTGAAGAGGCGATAAAGACGATTAAAACGCGATCACGCTGAAATCTGTTCTTAACGATGGTGGGATTTGGATCGAGACTCGGAGGAGCTGGAGGTGGGGTGGACGTCATAAACAGGCCCGAAGACCCCTGCCATTTTTGGGTTATTGGCACGAGGCGGCTTCCAGGCGGCTTCCAGGGTTGTTCCTCCGCTAAACGTCAAACTTCCCCGTAAATCTGCCAATTTAAGCTAATAGGATTTCTCGCTTTCGCTCTATTTCTGAGTAACTAATATAACAATTATAGCCCCTGATAATTAAAAGACTTTATTTCCATTACAGTTACTGTAATCACTGCAGTCATATTTAGGGACTGTTCACTCGGATCCCCGCTCTTGTCAATGAAATAGGAGCAACGCCCTCCGATACAATGCATAACACCTCTCCTTCAAGAGTCCATGGATGCGGTTTAATCGGCTTGAAAAATGTATTCAAATCAATGGTTTCTTATTTACGAGAACTATACGCTCGCTCACTAAAAGGTACGGCGTATTATCTATTGAGCTTCGTTGCCTCATGAGTTATGCCCATCCCCACCTTAGTTGGTATAGAATCGCTCATAACAGGCTATATACACAGAACCGTATCAAAAACTCCTCATATGCTATTCCAGGTTCCCTCGGTGTCGTCTAACGCTAAGTCAAAGTCGTAAGTGGTAACTTTACTCCTAATCTCTATGTCCAGCAAGATTCATATGCATTATCGCTTCCTGTCCCCAATCTTCCTCTGTGGTGGGATTGGCAACTTTTAATATCCCATCATTGCCCGATCCAGCGTGGGAGACAGGGCGTTGACTAGGCAATGTCCAGGTGTCCCTCTTCCGCTCTCCCAAACCAGGCAGTGGTGGTGGCGGGTAAGCTGGTGGCTTCGGACCTGGCTGTGGAGGCATTGGTGATGGGTGGCGTTCTGGGCCACCAAACCTGCGCTCGTCATACCCCGCTGTTGACGAAGAAGGAGCCTCTAGTTCCTGTATGTTGGAGGCATTTAAATCGCGGTTGCGACTTATACTAGAGTCTGGCCGTGCCTCTGTTGGTGTATTTTCGCTGGGGCCAGCAGACGCGATAGGTATGTCTCTGTACTCGCTGACCGGCATTTCTACCACTCCTGGCGGCGGTGAGTAGGTGGTGTAGCTCTGACGTCTCGCATCTGCTTCACTCCCTTCCGTCAACTGGGGCGCAGTTTCAACATTGCGAAGGCTGCTCGCAATGATACTACTATTTCGCACGCTGGATGCATCTATACGTGGCTCGGCGCCTTCGTTAACATCTGCTAGGGCAGCATCGGCGTCCCGAATGCCAAACTGGGCCATTGTGCGCATTTTCCGAGTAACCCACGAAGCAAGAATCTTGCCACGCTGTTTCTCGCCAAGTCGTGAGCGAGGGAAGTCTCCTTTGTTGACAAAAGCAACAATATCAACAACAATCTGATGCTCATTAAGGATCGCGTTGACGATGACAGGCACAATAGATGCTAGATAGGCTTTTCGTGCAACTTCAACGAGGACAACAATTAGCCCACCAGCTTGGAAGACAGCACTGTTTCGAGAGTTAGCAAATGTGCACAGTTAAGTTTACAGAGGTAGTCTTACCTGCCACCCGAGACAATGCTTCGATGGCACTTCTCGACTGAGTATTCGATATCCATGGGGAAATGGCTCAGGCCATTGATCTCGAACGTCTCTCCAATACTACCGAGTACAAAGAGCACCTGCATGTCTACCTGGGCACCGTTGGGACCAATTGGCCTGCTAACATTGTATAAGAACCCAAGATCTCCGGTCCGCACGTACTGAACGGTTGGGTCTCCATCAACAGTCCTTCCGTCAAAGCGTTCCGAGTCAAACAGATCTTTTGACATATAGAAGGATTTCACGCAAGCCTCGGACACGACCCAGATCTCACCAAACTCGCCATCGTGGCACAAATGGCGGCTCTCTGGGTTGACAATCGCAATTTGCGTTGATACTGGAACCATGCCGGAATCTTGCACCAGTAACGCCTTCGGGTCCGAGTCGGGGTCAACTGGGTAGATCAAACCTCTCCGCAGTGCTCTCGTATCAAGCCAAAGTTCAATTGGCTCAATGCACATATACGACCGCGATGCTATCATCGGATTTAAGATATGCGAATAAATCGTGTTGATGGCTGTCCTATCCAACCCTGCGGCGGCAAAGTGTAGACGCACTTTCTGGAACACATCAACGCGTGGTCTCCCTTCGGAAGAAATCATCATGTTTTTCAGTTCATGCAGGGCGAATCCTTTGCCAGGCATCATGGCCATAGCGTGGTCCAACATTTGAGGAGTCGCATAAGTGTCCTTGATCTTATACCGAGATAAAGTCTGGAATAAGGATGCAGGGTTTTGCGCAAATTCTACTGGTGAGAGAAGGTAAGTTGGCGCGCCAACAAAAATACCCATCAGGACGCTATGTATGAAGCCAAGGCCACTCGTACTACGCACACATCCCATAACAGGACGCGAGCTAGTCATTTGGCAAGTTTCCTTCTGCACTTTACAAACACCCATGATCGTATCATGGCCAAGTTGGACAGCCAGGCGACGTTGGTCAGGCGTCCAGTATATCCACACAAGAGCAGGAAATCCTGGCTGAACCCACGCAGGTTGCATCGTTAGACCAAGGTCTCTGCAACCACTATTTTGCTTGGAGGGCTTCGTTGTGTTATAAATAGGCGGCATGCTAATCTTTAGTACTTGAGCAGACTGCTTAAGATGTTGTGACACAACTTTCAGCTTTAGAAGGTGGTCCACCTCCTGATTGGCTATAATCGCCTTAACTCGGTATTCAGCAATTATATGGAGTATTGCTGGCGCATCTTCACTGAGCCGATTCTGATCAAGTGGTGCCATCGGTATTACCGTCACTCCTAGGCAGAAGCAGGCATGGACTGCGTATACGAAATCTTCGGAGTGCGTATACATGAGCATCAAGCACATACCAGCTCTGACTTTCACCTTGTTCTTGAGGTACATGGCCACAGCAGCAACCTTGGTGTCGAACTTTTTCCAAGTGATCCCTTTAGCTTCCTTGCCCCTGCTGTCAATGGTGCAGTAAGAAAGCTCTTCGGCCTGACGGGCAACGCGCCATTGTGACAAATCAACAATACTGGTGAAATTGTTCAACGGGGTCGAGGTCCTGTCGTCGATAACTACTTCGCGAGGGTCGAACCCAGAGTACTGTTTCTCTCCTGGTAAGAGGATATCTTCTCGAGTCTGTGACGCCAAAGGCGACCATATGCCTCCCATTGGGTCAACGCCAACTGGAAGATTAAGGACAGCCCTTTCGACGCCAAATTTAACGTGCACACAGGGCAGATTTCCAAGGTCAAACTCTTTCCGGCAAAGCATGTTTCCAATCTCCCGGCGGCCGTTCTTGAAAACCTTGGGTAACGTGTTTGGGGCGGTTATCATGACGCAGTATACGCGGAGATGGTGTTCTTGCATGAGAACCTCCATGCATCTTTCGGACAGTGAGTCGAGCAATGCAGTATCGAGCTGGCGCGGTGGGCCCCCTGAAGTGGTCGGTGCCGTTGAGGCCGACTGTGACTCCAGTAACACAATTGGAAGGTGTTCGTCGTTAACAAACACGTCGAATGCTGAACAATCGAAGATCTTTGGCACATTTTTCATAATGCTGACGATAATATGTTGGACGAAGAAGTAGCGGAATTCGGCGACCTCATGGCCATGCTCAACCCATTCAACCTTCTGTCGAAGGCGATCTTCGTACAATCCTAAGACAAATACTTTCCCTTCAATTACCGTGCCCAATAAGCCGGTACGGAGAAATTCTGGCTCAATTACCATTGGTGTTGGATCACCATGGGCAAATTTGTATGGCCGAGCATGGAATATTTGCTCGGTATGCTTTGGAAGTGCCCAGAAACCCCCTGACAGAGATGGCGAGTCAACCCAGATCTCTCCAATCGTGTGAGGGGATGCTAATAATCCTGTCTCGGGGTCCACTACTGCCAAAGTTGCGTCTGGTATTGGGTAACCAAAGGCACCGACGCGGACTGTGCCAGCCTCATTCCCTCTTTTCTTGGCTTCGTTGCCAATCGCAATCACAACGACTTCATTCGTTTTCAGAGCCTCACGGTCTAAGAGGGCCTCTCCGAGCTCTGTTCTTTCTTTTCTTTCAGTTGGTGTTGTTGTCCCGCCTCCCCCAATGAGACTACCAAACCCGTTCTGGCCAGAAATCCTCTCTTTCTCTTTTTCATCGGCCTTGTCTTTCTGTCTCTCGTCGATCGATGACGTTTCCGAGCCTGTCTCCAGGTTCAAAGGGCAACCCATCCTCTCTTCTCCTCCAAGCCAATCTCTCATGCTGATCACCATGCCTCCATGTTCAGGTAGGCAAAGCATTGGAGCTACAAGTTCTCGTGCTCGAGGATTGCGCATAGGTTTCAACCATCTATCAGCTAGAACTTCATGAAATTCGCAGTCCACAGTGAGGGTATCGATCAAACACAGCCTGACGTGCTGGAAATTCGGCTCCATGCCTTTCTTAAAGTTCCGGGTTGTCATCGGATCTTGCTGGTAATTGTATGCCGCCCGCTTCAGCCCTGGATAATCTGCTAACATTAGGGTAGCTTTGTACTTGGTAATTATGTGAGCATATAGCCCGGGCGTCTCAACCGCAGCACGCTCTATCCAAACATTGGTGTGACCCCCGTACACAGTCAAAAGTACACCCATTATCATCCCAATACCATGTCGAGGATCCAAATATGATAATAATATGTCACCCTTGCTTGCCTTCGATCCTGACATTGGTCGTCCGCTTTTGTCCCGTAGCGCTGAGCTGAATGTGTCGCCAGCTGCGTTTGACGGGACAGTATCCAGTATTGCACTTAAACATGCCATTTGATGCATTATTGTTCGATGGCTCATAACCACTCCACGCAAGTCCCCAGTCGGTGCCCGCGAGAACTCTATGTATGCAAGGTCAGGCACAGCCAAAGGCGGGGTTTCGTCCTTCTTTTTGGGGTGAAAGCTGCCGAATTCGTTTGTTTTCCACCATTCAACTCCACGTGGCCAGGTCAACTTTTGTGCTGTTATATCTCTTTGAAACGCCTTCAGGTTGTTATCGGTGGTAAGTGCCAAATGTGCCTGGGTTGACGTAAGAATTGTGTTTAGCTTCACATAATCTTCGAGGTCATTGATTGGGACTGCGACGACCCCAGCAATAAAACAGCCAAGTAGGGCGATGGCAAACTCTATGATCTCCGTATCGCGATATATTAAAGCTACGCGATCTCCACGATAGAGTGAGCTTTTGTCTCGGATTACCTGTGCTACTTTCTCCGCTCTGCTGCTCAACTTATCCCAGGTGATAGACGAGATCTCTTTTCCTTTGCTGTCCAGTACCCAGTATGCTGGTGCCCTTCCCGTGGTCCGGCTGCGATGGCGTAGGACCGCTGCTATGTTATCGAATTTTGACATAGGGGTAATTCCATCATGAGGATCGTATACCGCGAAGGGTACATCCCGCGGCTCCAATGGCATTTGGTAGTCAAGAGCCGCTGGGGGCGGGAGATCATTGGCTGTAAGCATTGGTGGCGCCACACCTGCCGTGGGCGAGAACGTATCGCTAACTGAGTATCTATGCATTCCACCGGCATAAGCATGCTGTTGCGGCTGGTTGTCATAAGCTTGTTGGCCTGCAAAGTCTGAGAAATAGACTTGCTGAGCATCAAGCATAGTTCCACCTTGGCTTTCATCATACGACATTGTCCCCCCATGGGATTGATCGTACATCATTGTCCCCGTCTGGCTCTGGATATATCCATGAGGTTGGTGCTCCTGGTAGCCTTCTTGACGTTCTGCATTATAGGTATAGTTCGCACCAGACGTCATTGACATAGCTGACCCCTGAGAGGGCCCTGGTGAAAATCTATTTCCACCAACATCCAGGTACAGTGACTCTTGTGCCTGCAACGGTGGTCGGGGGAAATTTGGTGAATCAGTTGGTGTCATTCCCCGGGTTTCCGGGTTTGGTGAGAGCTCAGACTTCATCTCTTCACTATATGGTTGGTAGGTGTTCGGCGTCGGCTCAAAGCGGCCAGAGGAAATTCTGGCAGGCGATTGAGCAGGTATATCAGGTGAATCGCTGTATGCGATTGAATGTCGCTGGTATTCGTCCGCCTCGTTGCCATTGGGCGCCGCCAGCGAAGCATTGCGGGAGCCGTCATTTGTGCGGCGGGGTGTATCGTCTGGCGCATGGATTCGTAGACCCCTCGGTTCCGCCGAAGATGAACCTAGGAATTGAGACAGTATCTGCGTTCGGCGCTTCTGGTATCTGAGAAACGGAAATGTCAGCAACTGCGCCGCACAATGGCCCCAAGCCAGCACTGCTTCGTGGGTCGCAAGCTTCTTTGAACAGGACCATACCCTTTCTGTGTGATATCTCCTTCCTATTGGTAACTATTAGCATTGCCCAAATCGAATGTAGTGTGCCAATGGTTGGATGAACAGAGGCTGAGTGGGAAACATTATACACATCCCCGCATTCAATGAAGCGGCTCGTGATTCTGGATTGGGCATCTTGTGAAACTTACCGCTAACTCGAGCTCAAGCTCCTCAAGTTTGGCGCGCAGCTCTGGGTTATCTCCTCCGTCCATTGTGGGTGGCCGTCCGTCGACTGTTTAAAAGCAGGTCATACGGAAACCGGCGCCAGAGACGAAGTCGCAAGTTGCGGTCCAAAAGTAGGTTGCATGCAGGTGGGATGACCCATGGGTTGCGCTCAGGAAATGGATAAATAAGATCAATAAGTAGACTTTAAAGAGGCACGGTGTAACAATAGAACAAGTTTGTGTCGGTAGAAGTGATAAATCTACTGTTCGTGCTCTGTCTCAGGAACACTGACGAGTTAGCCTTGCCCGCGCGACCCAAGATAGATACGAGCCTGATGTGTTGATGCAACCTCGATAATCAGGCCGTTGCCGACGATCCTTGCGGCCCGCACTCCTCTTGGCGAGGAGATTACCTAAGCGCCAATGCGGATCAACCGCAAAAGCTAAACTGCATATTTAAATCGAATTTCAATTTCTAATCTTTACATGCAAAAGCACGATGTGTTCGTCTTTGTTGCATAGTAGCGGTCTCAACAGATTTGCCTCACGTTGCTACACAACTTGCTCACTCAAACCATAGCCGGTCTTTTCTTCGCTCAGATCAAGGTCATGTTGTGTTTGTGTCGCAGTCACAGCCCTCGAACGGCCTACTCGTCTTGTCGGTAAGTCACTCTTGTTTTCTATCCAAACGTGGAACCCTCACGTATGGACTGTATTGGACAGCCTCTGACCAAATGATGAATACCATGCTGTAACTTCTCAAAGCCCTATGGGCTTACTGATGACACACTTGGAGACCTTCTGATATTATGTCGTCCAATACCGCGTTTTGTTCTAAATTCTTAATTATGATGGTTTCTAACTTTCATTACAGGAAACCCTCCCCTTGGTAAAAATAGTTCTGGTTTTGATACGTCTAATCACGCTATGGAGGCTCCAGGTTTGTCTGTGTGTGGCTTCACCAACATCGTCGTGGCTGCAGCTACCTTTGTTTCCCATTGATACTCCACCTTTAATTGTCGTTGCTTGTCAAGGTGGCACAGCCAATGTATGAAACTGTCTTTATTACGCGTAGCCAATAGCTATAGATACCGAATGGGTATATAATTATAATCCCATTGTTACTTGCTTTGTCATTGTCTTCGCTTTGTGAATCTTCAAGCATTCCTCTTTGACCGCGAACTATGGACGCTTTTCAAAGGTAGATATGGATGGTATGGACGGGACTATATAAGTTCGCATGTGGTTCCCATTTGCTTTGTTGTATATTTGTTGCTGTTCGTCAAAAATCGACGAGGAATCACTTTTCAAGTCAAGACAGGTTGTAAACTGGATTCCGCCGGTCGAAATTCAATGGCTTCTCCAAGGCAGCATATATTTGGACTTGGCCTCACTTTAGAGGCGAGTGGCGATGCAGCTCATCAAAATGACGATGGTTTAGGGTTGTTCAGCGATATATACGACGCTGACATCGGTTGCGGCGATACTGATCCTGAGTGTCCAGGTACGGAGAGTGTGAGCTTCAACCAAGATACCCATATTAATTCACAGATACAGCCGTTCATAACAAACGAGACGCCGAGGCTTCCTTTCGGTAACTCCCCGGATATTCAACATCAGCGCGCCATAAGGAGCGAGTCTCCAAGATCTCCCTTCGATAACTCGTTAGATATTCAACAGAATCCCGTCTCAAGAAATGAGCCACCAAGGACTCCCTTTATCAAGTCCCCGGATATTCAACAGCAGCCCGCCATAAGAAACGAGTCACCAAAGTTCCCATTCAATAACTCCTGGAGTATTCAGCAGCAACCCTTCACAGGAAATGAGCCAACGAGCTCTCCCTTCAATAACTATAACCCCTGGGGCACCCAACAGCAACCCATCATAATAAAGGAGACGCCAGATATTCAACAACAGCACTTCGATGGTTCACAACCATTGCTGGGAGATCTATTCGCCGATATTTGGGACCTTCCATCGCCAAGCGACCCATTGTGGTCTCACTTCCCCCGGCGCCCATTCCGGACTCAGACGGACAACGACACCAGCAATCATGAAACGAATCTCGGTGCCTATAGTGAACACATTTCAGGACCGCGCCCATTCCAGACTCAGACGGATAATGGAAACATCAATCATGAAACGAGTCTCGGTGCCACTAATGAATACAATCCAGGGTTCGCTGGACATGCTCAAATTCCACAAGCACAAACATATTATGCCAACCAAGACATAACGCATACAACCCAGCCTCAACAAGACAACCCTCATCCCATCAGCCAAGATATATCAAGTGATACTATCAATGAGCTGTCTGCTCTCCATCCATTACGACAGTACCTTGCCGAATCTTCGCAGCAGCCCCACGAACCGCTCCAGCAAGTAGTACCAGGTGAGGGACAATGGCCGGTAACAAACAATGCCGCGATATTACAGAGACCCGTTACCAAGCGCCTCAAGACAAATGATGGCAACGCCGCTCCTGGTCCCCGAAAGGTCAAAGCCAAGGAAGGAAAGGTCGTCAACCCACGCACAGCCAGGCGTATTGAGCTCGATCCGACGCAGTACTACCAACCGCTCACAACTACACCACAGAGCTGGGGCACCATTAATCCCGATGGCAGACACAGATTCCGCTACAACGGTTTCGGCGAGCTCAAGCCCGGGATGACCTTCACGAGCGACGAGATATTAGAGTATCTTTATGGGACGTTTCCACGCACCGATAACTTGGAGCCCAACAATCCAAGTCTCTTCATTCAGTGTGTGCCCTCCGACTCGAACAGCCGATATCCAACTACCCTCTCCAACAAGTGCCGATTCACAGACTGCCCGGTCAAGATGCGCACGATCCCCAGTGGCCATTTCCGAGTCGCTTTTGACGAGCAGAATGATGAGAAGCTCGATCCATACCACTGCGCCGGCTTCGTGCATCTTTACTGTCTCGAACGCTTCTGCAGCTTCAGTTCCTTGGCTAAGTATTGCAATCTCGTCCCTGACACTCGCGTTTTGCGCGAAGGAAGGAATGGGATGTCTATTACACGCGACCATTCTGAATTTGCCCGATTGTGCATGGTGTATATGGAGGATTCCAGGCATCAAGACCCACACGCAAATGGCTGGGAATACAAGAATACTCTATGTAGCTTGCTGACTGAAGAGTATCTTAGGCTTGAAGCGAGGGTGAGACGTGCGACGAGGGAGAGGCAGGGGGGAAATAACATCGGTGTCCACAGGAATGACATGGAGATGTATGCTTGGGGCCAAGAGAATAAATTGATGCTGCGGTCGATGGCGGCTCAGAACAGGCCGAAGAAGAGGAAACGGCGCTCTGATGAAGAGGATGAGGATGGAAACAATGGTTACGAGCACGGTGAGTATACGTAAAGCCCCCCCCCCCCGTAGCATGGTCCGGTATATAATGGTGTAGATATTATATTGTTACCTTTAATTAATAACACATAATAATATTTATGGTCTTTTATTTCGCTCTCGCGGATGAATTATTTCACACCTCGTAATTTATTCATATTCGACGCAAAATAATAAAGGCAGGCACATCTATGACGTAAAGACAGGAACATCCAGGCATGAAACGGCAAGAACGACCTGTATGCTCCATACTATCTATACGGAAGGAGCGCATCTTGCAAACAAACAGAAAGCACATCCAACACAAAAGGAAGGTGCATCATCAAGTATAGATAGGGGGGGGGTCGGCGTTTTATATCTATAATAGAATAAAATTACATACATATATATACCCTGCCAGGTAACTCCTGATATAATTCAAAGGGGATATGGTTTAGTGGTATAACGCTTCTTTAGCACGAGATCATCTGATCACGTACGAATTAGAAGAGGTCCGGCGTTCGATTCGCCGTTTCTCCACATTTTTTGCCATTTTTTTTTTGCCCTGGCAAAATAGGCGACTAGCAAAACGATAGACTCAAGTCGAAGATATAATAATGCTCATCTTCCTGTTTTATTTTTGTGTTAGAAGGTACTTCGTTGGTAGTTTTTTATATATATATAGATATACTGTCCATCCTAATCCCATGGGCGCGTTGTTTTTAGATTCGTACTGCCTCTGACATTAACGACGTGACATACTGTAGGAAGGAGCGAAATGGGGAACTTTTCACGAAAGGAAGGCACGAAGGAGACTCACATTAGATGGAAAGAGCCAAATACGTAACATCTCATGGAAGGAAGGCACGAATGAGACTCCCACTAGATGGAAAGAGCGAAATACCTAACATCTCACAAGCGGAAGGCACGAAGGGCTGCACCTACGAAGGCACACTGGAAGGCACGAAGAAAGCTCATATAAAACCCGTCAATTTGACTCAAACTACAAAGACAAACAAGAAGATCAAAAGAATCAAGGAGTTTGTCTAGTAACAAGTAGATCCCCCCAACTCATGGAAGTAACCCATATACCTCATACAAAACCCCAGTACAAAAACACACAATGCGGCCCTCATACTCCGTCATCCAACCAACACCCATTTTGTCTTCATCCCGCATTAAACTCAAAAAAGGTTTGTCTACCGTAAAACAAAATCCCACTCCCCAAAGAAACAAAAAAGCATACGCCAAACACGAATATTAACCTCCTACATAAATCCAAATCCAGTGATGAGCTCTTCACACCAGATCCCCGTACACCATCCCATCCCATAAAAGAGACGCCCGACCAATACGCCCCACGAACAGTCAGTCTTACCAAGCAAGAGCGCCGCCAATCTATCTCCTCGATTTAGGCATCGCAAGCATCTTAAGCCGACTCAAGCTCAACCCCCCCTTCTTCGCGGGGCTTGGAATATTACTCTTCGGCGCCATCTGCTCCGCCACAATCTTAGGAGCCATAGCCGCCATCACCTCCGTCACATTCCCCCTCCGCTTCTTCGGCGAGCGCGGCTGCTCAACCTCATCGTCATCAGCAGGCGACGCAGCGCGCGCACGCTTCTTATTAGACAACCCATGCGCGATGGCCGGGACAACCGCGTCAAAAGGCGACGCGGCGCGCGCACGCTTCTTGTTCGACAAGCCGTGCGGGATGGCAGGGGCCTCGTTTTCCTTGTCTCCGTCAGGGAAGGCGCCGGGCATGGCGGTGGGAGGGAGGATGCTGGGACGTACTTGGCGGATGCTTGTTTGCCCTGGGGAGGTGCCTAGGGCGCGTTGTGGCGCGGGGGGTGTGCCGAATTTGATGGTTTGGCCGCTGGTGAAGGTGAAGACTCCGGGGACGGCGGCGGGGATGACAGCGGGGATGGGCTGCAGGGGCGTGCGCGAGAGGGTAGGGGAGGAGGGGAGTTGTGGGAGAGAGGGGTAGGTGATGGTGCTTTCGGGTTGCTTCTCTGCTGGGCGAACAGTAGGTTTGGACGCCGACGGTAGCGTGGGGTAAGCCACGGAGTTGAGGTTTGCGAAAGACTTGGAGCGCGGGATGTTGGACTTGAGGGGCGTGGGAGAATGGTGAAGCTCGTTCTTCGTGGCGGTTGTAGGAGTGAAGTTGACATGCTTAGAACTCTTTGAACGGGGGAGAGTTTTGGTTGTAGGGGTTGCTGGTGCAGATGGATTATCCTTGTGAAGATTTGCCCTGCTGGGACTCTTCATCAAAGATGGAATGGAGCTTGGAGGAGGCGGCATAGTCTTGTCCGCTGGAGCCGCTGGGCGACGAAGGATAGACTTCATCTTGTCGGTAAACTTGTGGGTAGATTCCGATCTGGTGAGGCCAGAGAGGTTATTCATGGTAGCAGATTTGACGAGTCCAGGCGTCAAAGCAATCTTCGAAGGGGACCGACGCAGTGCGCTCTGAGGTGTGCCACCCTGCTTCGTGGTGGCAGCACGTGCAAGCGAAGACTGTGTTGGGGTAGAAAGCGAGGTCAAAAAGTTCGCCGTACGCCCAGTTGTTGGTGTCGATGGCTTGCTTGGTGGCTGCAAGTTAGCATCCCTCGAGGTTGGTCTGGCAAAAGACGTATCACGAGCACCCATTTGGCGGGCACGCTTTGCTGGGGCCTCATTGTCGGGGCAAGTCGATGGTCGAACCAGCTTGATAGTTTGTTTGGCAGGGCTGACATCTCTTTCACCGAGGTTGGCCTTCGACTGGGTGCGCTTGAGGGTTTTGGCAACTGGTGTGATGCGTCCGGGCTGCGCTCTGAAAGCAGAAGGGTGGGCAGCAATAGAATCCATCTTCTTAAACTCTGCCATGTGAACATCACTGTATCGGCCAGCCTTGCCCTTTGGCTGCGCAAACTTTCGTCCGGCAAGCACGCCCAGGACGTCGCCGCCATTCTTAGCGATCTCCTCTTCTCTCTTTGCAGCCAGCTCTGCCTTGATGCGTCGAGCATCTTCGCGGATCTCAGCCATCATTTGCTGGGCCTCGGGGCCTAGGGAAGGGGCTGGCTTTGCGAATCTGAACTCGAATTCCGACGAGGAACTCATGTTGAGCTTCGACGGTGTAGTAAGGAGCTCGGGCTTTCTGGCTCCAATGTCGGTGAAACCATGTCTAATCCCCTCATCTTCTTTCTTTGTGCTTTGATGAGCTTTGCTCGGGTGCATCTCTTCGCGCGGAGGCTTGATGCGTCCCGCCGTAGTCGGCGTGTTGGGAACTTGCGGTGAGGCTTCGACGACGTAGGAGGTCGAGGGAGTACCACGGCTGGGGGTTCCCTCCTGCTCACCAATTGGTGCGAGGTGGTTGAGGGTGGGTTCATTTCTCTGTGTGGCAGCTGTGTTAGCATGGCTGAAGTGGGAACTGCTGCGAGGAGGCCGCAAACGGATTTGTTTACCTTGTAGGGGGTGTTTTTGCTCCCCCGAATCCTCGACGAACGGCGCCGAAGAGGGGACATGGCGATGGACGAGTTTCGAGGTAAAGTTGGATATTCTGAATAGGGACACTTGCAGTGATGGAAATAGAATGCCTCTTAGGCTATTCTTGGAAAGTTGGGAGTGGGGTTGTGGGATTAATTGGAGTGAGTTAAGGTGTGGAAGATAAGATTCGTCGGGGCTTGTTTGTTTACGTGTGGTCATAGCTCCTAGCGACAAGGGTGTTGGTGATAGCAGCCTCAGGCACCCACAAATTTTGGAAGCGACAAAAATAAAAAGTGAAGTAGCTACATCCAGTCTAGTACCACATACAACTGAGAATACGGTAGAACGTCGTGAGCTTTCCCCAGATATGCTCTAACTTCATGGGCCTGACTATATCCCGTTTCGGCACCTTGAGGTATCACTATTCTATCCAAGAGCAAGCACCTGTGAACGCCTTGCGCATCATTCCCCATGCATGTAACCCCTGTGGTGCTCACTCTTGGCGACTAAGAAGGAGAGCCACAGGACAGCGGGCCACAGCGACGGTCCAGACGGTCTTCACTGTGCGACGGACTCTCGCGACGACCGCATCGAGTTCCGATCGAGCTGCCACATCTGAACAAAAGCCAACGCGTACAACCCCGCCAATCCTGTGACAGCAGCCGGGCAAGAAAACAGCACATAGTGGCTAATGAGGGACGAGGAATGAGGGGACGGCTCTGCATGGTGTTGCATTGCACTTGCCAACGCCGTGTATGATCCCGCGGGTCTGGTCAGGAGGAGCGATCGTGCATGGCGCTGTGCGGACCCCATCTGATTTCAAGTCATGAGGTTCGAATGCTGCAAATGGGCCTCGAGCTCTCTGCAGACGCGAGCAACAAGTCGTACCTCCCCAGACCACGTGAGCGTCAGGTAACTATAGTAGAAACCTGACCCTGCCTACGGAGGCGCAGGACCAACACCCTTACATCCGTATGTCCTGCATGTTTTTGCTGTACGGATCTGGCCTTGCCTGTGATCGGATGAATGTTACGGCGGGGACCGGAATGGCGAATGCCGCTGGCGAGGGAGCGTAACCCTGGCTGGCTGGTCTGGTGATGGAGGAGAGGCAGGGCTTGGGATGGATGGTGGAGTTCGACGAAAATTTCTCTCTGGCTCGCGATTTCGAAGAAGAAAGCACGACATTATGAAGGATCAGTGGCGTCGTCTCCCTTTAATACACGCCTTTTTATATCAGATAAGGCAAGCACTAGTTATAAACCCCCAACCCCCAATCCCCAATGATCTAGGATGCTTCAGATAAGGTTGATGGGAAAGATAAGGATTGCTATTGAGTATGGTTGGAAGACTGGAAAATGGGGCACATAAGACATGTCCATCCCCCACAGGGTGGGTGGCTCCGAGGAGATGCTGAAATTGGTCTGTTCTAGCAATGCGTGGATCAACCGAATCAACCGAATCAACCTGGCGTTCAACCTGGCGAGTCCAATGCCCACACCTAGCATCGTGTTTTGGTGGACGGACGCCATCCATCGTCCTTCACAGTACTCTACAGCTACAGTTCGTGAAGTTGTTGTTCCACTAGCTTAACTTGCCTGCATGCACGGAGCTATTCCGTCTTAACCGAGTGAGCAAATATGAAGCTGGCGATCTAGAGCCCGGACCTGGAGTCCCTGGCCTCAGCTTGAGGAATCCAGAGAGAGACACCGGACTGCCGACGTGTCACATCTATATTGTTCCTATATCTGTCCAACCTGCGACACCTGGGGGGGCCACCACTGCGACATGCCCCCCCCGTGACTTCTGCCACAGACCAGAAAGCGCCATTTACAGTACGAAGTAGGGTGTTCATCCCAAAATCTCCACATATACCGCTACTAGACCCATCCACAGCGCAAAGCGAACGAAAAAAAGAGGGTCAGGATCGCATCCACGCCCTTAGCACCCCTTAGTAAGCTCCACCCGCCGACCACGGCATCTCCTTGCGCCGCAAAAGTAAAAGAACCGCGTAGTCGCCCCCCTCCTCCACTCCCTTGGTCCCCTTCCCTTCCCCCAGCCAATAGCGCCATCCGCCCGTCTCCCATGCAAAAATCTCTTCGCGAAATTTGTGGCCAGGTGACGTCCCGAAGCGGGCAAGCGCTGGTGGTTCTTGGCGATTTGGTCCAGCTTGCCAACGTCACTTTTTCTGACGAGGGGGATGTCCGGAGGCGGGCACCGCTTTGGTGACGATTATACTATTTCGGGCAGGTCGAAACGAAGGAGATGGGCGATGACCGACCCCACATACAGCCTGTATGGACTAGAGTATTGCAAAGGAAGCAATTGTTGGGATCTTCCGTATATAATAACGGGAAGTTGTACTCTAGACCTCTCTGGCCATTAAGACGTATTTGCGATAACGGAGGCCTTTGTTGAGTTTATTCTGACGCCCTCCTTTTGTGTCAGTCAGTCAGTCAGTGAACAGGCGGGCCTCCTTTCAAGACATCGTTCAGCTCTACCAGTGCCCTCTTGGAGTCGCCAAGCAGGCCGGATCACGACTATTGCGAGTGAGCAGCATTGGCCAGGTACCGTGCGTTGGCGAGTCATCCCGCCATCATGTCCGCGGTTGGTCCGAGGCGTCGTCCAAGTGGGTATGGAATCGATGAAAGGAAAGGGAGGCTTTCTTTTTCCCACCCATGCGTCCTACATCGGCGCCATGTCAAGGTGCATCGGATTAGTGGCAAGGCTACTGTCGAGTCCTGTAGGTGTTCTTGTCTTACTTGGAGGAATAGCGGCTGGGTTTGGCCCATGTCGGCCGCTCTCTTCCTGGCAAGCCTGCGATGCCGCCAGATGGTAAGATGTGCAGTGCAGGACCTGGGAACGGACGGTGCGACTGGGAGATTGTGCGCCCTTGCCCTTGGGAAGGTGCGGGGAAGCCAATCAGTGGCGGCGAGGGAGGGCCCTGATGAGCATGGTCCGTGTAAGTCCGTCGTAGTGTTGTTACGCACGAACTAGATAGGGTACCGGCAATCTTTGGTTGCAGATGTTGGTGGCGTTTTTTTTTTTCAAGGGGTTTTTTTTTCAAGGGTTTGTTTGGAGCACGGATCGAGTAGGCAGAGTTGCAGTTTGCAGGTTGCAGGTTGCAGGCAAGAGGGCAGAGTGGCAGAGTGGTGGTGCAGGGCAGAGTGCAGGCGCGGGTACATGCTGCTCTCCCGAACAGACCCCGACAGACCCCTTCACGAATTGAACGAGACGACGTGGATGGTTGGGGATGGTTGGGGATGACGGATGGCATGGAACTCAAGCATACATCAAGCATTCAAGGAAAGAGGAGAGATGGGCACAAGTACATACACTAGAGTAGTTTGTGCTGTAGTATGTCTGTAGTATGTCCACAACGAAGAGTACGAAGAAGGAAGAACGAAGAATGATGCGAGTAAGGCTTGGGAGGAAAAGATCCATAGCGAATGACGCAGCATCGTGGTCTCTTACTCCACGTACGTGCAGTGAAGTTGTACTGTACGTACGTCTCAACCCATACTACATACCACCTATACTACCCATAGTACTACGCTCATCTCTGTACTCTACCTTGGCGGAGTGGCGGACTGGCGGACTGCAGACTTGTTTCGATCATCCCTCGTCCCCATCCCTCATCCCTCATTCCTCATCCCTTGCCTTCTCCATCCATCTCCTCTCCTCCTCCGCGCCTTCCAAGCCCCTCCTCCTCCAAGTCCGACCCGTGGGCCCCCCACTCTTACAACGGCGTCGTCGGGCGCCGGGATCACCGACTACTCGCAGCACCCGCAGCACCTGCAGCAACCACACTTGCCAGCCCGTCGCAATCCCCGTCGCATGGACATCAGGCCCCCATGAAGAACCCAGTACAGTGCAGGCCGTCTCTTCCTTGACCTTGACCCCTTCGTATGGTGGTATGGTGGTATGTGCGTTGCTGCCCCCAAAATACTACGCGCGGAAACATCGACGCCAATGTCCAGCCCATCTCCTCTATTCCTCTTTGGGGATACTAGCTCCGGTGTCTGTGTTTCTGCTTTCTGCCTCGTCTTGGTGCTAGAAGGTGTCACAGTACCATTAGACGCCCCCATCCCCATCCGCATCCCCATCCCACATATTCCGTACATCGTACATCGTATATACACGGAGCTTACTCGAGTGTACTATACGTACTTACCAGTATATAGCAGCCTGTCGTAGTCTTCGATCCATAAATTCATAAGAGTCGTATAGTTTATATAGTACAGTAAGTAGTAGAGTAAGTAGAGTAAGTATTTACAGTAACACTACTAGTATTCCGCTATACCGCCGCTACTATACCGCCCAGTCTCTGGTAGTGAAAAATGGCTACAAAAACTACAAAAATTATGGGCTTGGCGGGTCGTTCTTGCCCCAGCCTTTAAACAGAATTCACTGGTTCCCCATCCGTCCTCCGTCTTCTCCGTCCCCACGTAACCCCAAGACCCCTGGTCTCTCTGATCTCTCTGGTCTCTCTCTGGTCTCTTGTCCCCTCTAGGCCTTAACCCTTCTTCTTCCAATTCTTCATCCTCCCCCCCCT
>JPKE01004289.1:0-35615 GCA_000750995.1 Pseudogymnoascus sp. VKM F-4520 (FW-2644)
AAGGTTGGGGAGCAGCAGCTGTGAGGGAGGCGGGTGTGGGGTCTGGGATAGGATTGACGGGGAGAGTAGAGGTTGGTGGGAGGGTGACTGGTGCGGGTGCAGTGTGGGAAGCATCTATTGTCGTTGGTTGTGGGCGTGATATATCGCTGGGACTGTTGTCACCAGCCACGGCGATGGACAGCTCTACTCCATCTTTCGGGGCTTCACCAGCCGATGATTCTGGCAGCTTCTGGGGAGCACCCGGCGATGGGACAGGCAGCGCGACCGGTTCCTCAACTCCGCTTGGCACAGGGCCTATAGGTTCTCTGTAACCATTAGCTTTGGGATCACAAGACGGGAGACCGTATTTATTACGCCATTATCTCAAGCTAGCAATGCATATGGCAGGAAGATGAGATGAGTTTCGAGGGCGTCTGGGATGCATGATGAATCCTGGGACTGGGCAGCAGAGCTTAATTAAGCGCGGATGTGGGTGGTAAGGCTGAAGCTGTGTGATGTGTGATGGCGGGGTAAATTGTGTGTGGGGGGTGCAGGTTCCCAGCGAAATGAGTATTTTTAACACGTACAGGTAGGTTCGCAAGCCTCTAATAAATAATTTAAATTTCTAATTCCTTCAGGTGATCATTTTCAAGTAATTAAAATATTGGTTACACTTCTCGCCGTGTTGAGGTTATCTTGTGGTTTGAATATTATTTTTATTCCAATCCATATAAATAAATAAATATAATTCAATATTGATACCAAAGTCACAAAGCTTCAGCCCATCATATCACGATAAAGACAATTATAGCGACAGCGTATATTTATGCCATCCCTAAAAGCAGACATATGTATCTCTACCATCTACAAATATAGTCCTAGCTGCCTCTCGGCCAGCTTAGCTACGTATGATACAGTCGGAGACGACTGGCCCCGGCCACCCACTGTGACAAAACATGTCTCCTCGACGCCATCCCAGGCCCCTGAGCCCGAGCCATTTTTACTAATCCTCCCTCCCATGCGACCCAACGCCTCGCTAACAGCAGGTAAATAGCACAGATGCTCTTCCGCGTGTACATCCCTTCCCCTCGCGCACGGCCGCCCAGCACTCAACATCTGAGTCGAAACTCACCTAGTTATTCGTATTGGTTGGGCTGCTGTGGATGTTGAGGCTGTGCACGGCGTGGTGTATTGATCTTGTGTAGGTCCTCAGAAAGAAGGTTCGCCAACTGGGTCCTCGTGCTTCGCAACAGAGCCCTTTCCGCGCCATGTGCTGACAGCATCGATGCCAGCAGCCGTGCGCTCCTCGTGCGTGCCATACGCCTTAGGCGTGAGCTTGATGAGCGTGTGTAAGGGGACCTGCTTCTGTCAGTATTTTTCTTCTATTTCAGGGCTAGCAAGTGGAACTCACAGCCATCCATGGCGACTCCGACTGCGACTTCTCCTTGTAATACGCATAGATGCATCTTAGCACCGCCTGATGCGTGATGATCAGGATATCCTCCGAGCGCTCCAGTTCCATGATGATGGACTCGAGGCGGATGACGACGTCGCGGTACGACTCACCCCCGCGGTAGCGGTAGTTGTACTTGTCCTCGTCACGCGCAGCAAAGTCTTCGGGGTACTTCTCCTTGATTTCGGCGTACGTGAGGCCGTCGCAGACGCCGGCGTCGAGCTCGTCGAGCGCTTTCCATTGGAGTTGGTTGTAGTTCGCGGGCAGATGGGCGCCGGTGGAGATGGCGCGGCGCAGGGTGGACGTCCAGACTGTGAGAGGGCGGCCGTCCTGTAGGTTTGTTAGTTTGGAGGGGAAGTGGATTATAGTATTTTGGGTGACTTACGCCTACGGACTGGCGGACCAGCTCGGGGAGTTTGAGGGCGTACTGCTTTCCTCGCGAGGAGAGCTCTGCGTCGCCACCAATCTGGCCAGAGAGGTTGTACATAGATTCGCCGTGCTTTGTGCATGTTAGTCTCAGAATACACGGATGACCGACAAACTTACTCGTGAGAGCCAGATGGAACGCGGTTTTATGTGCAGGTTCATCAGGTAATATACAATGCGGGATTGGAGATAGTCGTGGATCTGGTTGATGATGACCTGAGCGCCAATATTCATAATCTTGACATATGTGAGGTCCTTCTCGTCGCCCTCCCCATCGACGGTCTCATAGACCTTCTCGTAGTTGCGGATGCGATTCCTAAAGTCGAGCGCCGCAGCCTCAGGATCGGTACCCTTGTAGTCGGGCGATGTGGTCTTGACCTCGAGGATGTTGGCCATGATGAGCGTCTCGTCGTCGCAGCGGGACTCGACAAACAGCGTGTCGATGCCCTCCTTGGTGCACTCGTCGTAGATCCAGCGGCGGCGCACGCGTGTCGAGTTGGTGGCGTCGAGGATGGCGATGGTGCCCTCACCGGCGCGGAACCACTTCAGCATGTCTCCGAGGGCAGCCTCAGCTGCTGCACGGCGCATCTTCTCGCCTGCTGGGTTGTTGGTGTCGAAGAAGTCGGCGGTTGGCTTCGGGGTGTCAGTGCGGCGGTAGGTGCCGACGTTGAAGACCTTCGCCTCGATGGAGAGCCATTTCAGGTATCGTGTAACTGTTAATATCACCAGTCAGTTCCTGCGTTAACGTATCTGGACATGGCCGTATATCACTCACCTTTTTGGGCAATCAGACTCTTGCCGCGGGCAGGCAGGCCAACCATGACGACACATATCTTTGTGTTCTCGACCTGGACGCCGAGCCCGTTGGTCTTCTTCAGGCCTTTCTGGACCATCGTTGCGGTTGTGTTTTGTGGGGTGGGGTTGAAGGGGATGTAAGGGGTCGCAGATTCCTACGAGACCATGGAGGAAGCTCGAGTCCGCGTCAATCGGCTGTTTTGGGAGTGGGTTTCGCGGGTTAGGGAGGGTTTCGAGATGTCCCGAGGCACGCGGGTAACGTTTTTGGCGGGGTATGGCTCTTTTGGGGAGTGTGTGAGTAATGGCCTGCACAACAGCTTCCAACGCTGAATATTTTGGTGGATTTGAGGGATTGAAGAAGTATGAGAGATATGTCTAGAGAGTGGGTTGAAATATATTTCCTGGGGATCAACGGAATGGTGGACAAATTTGCCAGGCCGCAGCAGTGATGGAGGGGCAAACTGGGGGTCAAGCAAGCAGGGAAACGGAGGGCGGCACACCGTAGCACCCTGGGCCAAGTCGGTGGATTGCGGGTGAGCGGGCGGCCTTGGCTTCGTTTATCGGACCACAGAGGATGGTACTCTAGTATATTTCGGTCCACTAAGAGTCCACAGGATTGCCGAATGAGGGAAGCCTATTGGAATTGTTTTTTGGCTGGGGTTGGTATATATCTGGGGAAAGTTTGTCGATAAGAGGGGCGCGAGATTGTGATGATGCTCTCGTGACGATGGCGGTCAAGTTTCTTTTGTTTCTTTTGCTCTTTCCCTCAACGACGCATGTATGAATGGCGACGACAAGACAGAATTGGCAGGGTGAATTGTCGATATATAAACAATAGACGATAGACGATCTCTTGTCGCGCTTGTGTCGTGTGTTGTGTGTCTTCTGTGTCTCTTTGTCTCTGTCGGTGTCTTATGGCTCGTTGTCTAGGCCCAAGGGGGGCGAGGGGCGATGAGGTAACTTGTCCTGGGCGGTGACACTGGGAAACTGTGGGAGAGACCACTCACTAACAAATGCACGCTGTTGACTAAGTATAGTTTCCTATGGTTAGGTCGTATACTCAAGTAGTATAGTATAAGAAAATAACAGAAAATAACAGAAAATAACAGAATTGAGGGAACTGGTCTCTATATACTCTTTATGAACAGGCTTATGAAGGCTTTCCAATACAGCTCATCTCTCATCTTGTGGATTTTCTTATCACGAGGGCCATCTCCACCGATTCATGGGCGTCTATCCCCTACCATAAACCCAACCATACGAAGCACAGGACCCTACCAAAGCTATCCATTTATGTGCACAGCTGTCATACGTACATACGTGCATCCTGTAATCCTTTTAGTATGGGCCTGGCTTAAGCCACATCCTGACCATTCGGTAGATATTCAAACATCTACTGGTAGTAATCTACTGACAGTAAATGGTATATATTGACATTAAATGGTATACTCCTCACTCCGTCCGTCCGTACTCTCCTCTCTCATCTATATCGGCTACTCGCGGCCCTTCCCCCAATTAGTCCTTGGCTCTTGGCCCTTGGTTCTTGTCCCTTATTGTCCCTTGGTTCTTGTCCCTTATTGTCCCTTGTCCCCTTGTCCCCGAATCCCCAATTTGAACCCATTTATGGACCCCCACGAGGTTCCAATTGTGCAAATACGCAAATACGGGCCCGCCGTGGGGGGGACGCCCCCCCGATCTTCGGCGGTCAACGGAATTCAAGATTCTTTCTCGTGTCTCGTGACCTCGTGACAAGAACGTGTCTTCTTTCGGCTAGCTTCCCCCTCCCCACTTCCCACTCCCTCCCTTCCCTCCCCATCCCCATCCCCAGCTCTTCATCTTTCAGCTCTGCACTTTATATCATTCAGGTATACTCGGTCGAGTATGTGTATACTGTGGCGGTCTGGAGGCGGCGCTGCAGCGGGATATTGAGGGGCGCGAAGCGGATGCGGGATCCGTTTCTGCTGCTCTAACCATGTGCCTATCATGCCTCACTCAGTCTCTCATATCTCCGCTACCTGTCATCTCGTCGTGCCTGTCATACACAATACCATATACCATACTTTACCCCCTCATCCCCCCTCACCTTCATAATGCGTTATTTCTCCGGTCTTGGCCTCACCTCCTCTTCCTCTCCTTTGCATATTGCACGCTTCGTCACATGAGCGCCATCGACGCGTTCGTGTGCTCGCACGGCATACAACTCGCACCTATCAAGTGATATCCCGATACACACACCCCCTATATGGCACGTGTTTGGCAGTACACCACAGTATTACTTGTACTTGGTCTCTCAAATGGCTGCATTGGGATGAGTTGAGAAATTAATTGTCATTGCTGCCCTCCACTGAGAATGCCTATCACGGTATAGTGCTATCTATACATCCCCAGCAAGGCTGAGAGACGGTACTCTGAAAGAAAGAAAAAGAAAAAAACAACAACATATGCCTCCTGGCCGAAAAATATCGATAAGGGGTAACGCAAACACACGAGACGGATATTGAGGCTCTATAACACCGGCATAATCCGCCGCGGGTTGCGCAATCAAAGACAGAGCGCCTCAAACCAACCGCTCAAGCAACCCTCGTCCGACAAGCCGCACTGAATCAGTCTTCGGAATCTGGTTGACCTTCAATGCAGCCTCCTTGCTCGCCTTCGCCACAATCTCCCCCCATGCCTGCTCATTCTCCCACGCCCTCGCCCTCTCGACACTCTTCACACTCCAATCCTCACGAGTCATGTTTGCCAAGGCCAAATCCGGCTCGCCCACCTCCATATACCCCTGCCTGACATTGGCCCCCATCCCCTTCGGCTTCGGGAAAAAACGACCTGGAGATCCCGACAGCGACCCTGCTTCGGCAACCACCAGTGCGTGCTCTTTCTTCATCTCCGCAACGCTCGGATAGCCTGCTCCACTGCTGCCATCGACGCTCCAGACACCCTCCTTCTCCCCCAACACAGCCGAATACCCATATAGCACCCTTCCCCCCATTGCCTCGCCAACCCGCTGCTCCTCTCCCTTAGTCCTTGTCATCTCCTTCAGTTGCGCTACGAGGCGCGCCTGTTTCTCTGCAAGTGTATCGGCCCGCAGACCAGCGTACTCGGATGCGGATATTGGGAAGGCCGGGGAACCGAGAAAATCCAGGTGTCCCGCGTTGCGCCTCAAGGTTGTGAAGTCTCCTGAGATTGTGTGCGTATGCGAGCGCCACGTGTGTGGTGCGCTTGGGCGAGTGCTGCCGTTTTTGTGGGGTGTTGTGTTACCTTGGCTAGGTCCACGGCTGTGGGTTTTGCCATTCTGGCCAGAGTTACTCGTCACAATTGGTAGAGGCATGCTGCCATTTACATTACCATTCGCATGGCCGATAGCGCCGTTGCCCGGTCCTGACCCTCCATTGTCCGGATCATCGCCGTTCCGCGTCTTGTCCAAGCCATTTTGCTGCCGCAGCATTTGTGGAGGCGTACGCATAACCGCCGGCAGCGTGTGCCACTTCCCAGTCAGCTCGTATGCGCTGGGGAAGTAGCCTGCAACGTCCTCTGATGACCCGTCCGCGACAGGGTTGGAGTGAGTCTGAGGTGGAGTATCTCTGAATTTTTCCGTCATGGACGGATCTGCGATGACGTTATTGGGTCCGGTGGGGATCGGAGCGTCAGGCGTGTGTGTCAATGAGATTCCATTTTGTGTTTCTGGCTGCACTGGTAACGGATTCACGTTATTGAAGTGCATGTTCTGGTGCTGCTGGACGACAGGTTGCGTCGGGAACTGGCCCATGCCGGGGTTATCGTAATTCTGGGGAATGAAAGGCGGCACAGGAGGCCCCTGGCTGAAATCTTGCATGTTGTTGTAAGCAAAATCATTGCCCATCTGCTGCTGTGGGTGCATGTGGGAGTGGTTCGATGGGCCGTAAGACATATCGTTCACGCCGAATGGGTATTGCTGCTGGGGTTGTTGTGGTGGGAACTGCAAGTTTTGCTGGATTTGATTGAAGATTTGCCCATTGCTAGGCTGCTGGCTCTGGAAGTGGTGGGGTTGATGGGGCTGTTGCGCTTGGAGAGGTTGTGGGGGTTGCTGGCCTTGGTAAGCTTGCCGGGCTTGATATGCCTGTAGAGCTTGGGCTTGAGCATGTTGGAGTTGCTGCGCTTGAACCTGCTGGGCTTGGGCTTGGGCTTGTTGCTGCGCTTGAGCTTGCTGAGCTTGAGCTTGTTGGGCCTGATGGGCTTGTTGGAGTTGCTGCGCTTGAGCTTGCTGAGCTTGGGCATGTTGGGCATGTTGAGCTTGTTGGAGTTGCTGTGCTTGAATCTGCTGAGCTTGTTGCATTTGCTGTGCTTGGGCAGCCTGGTCTTGCTGGGTTATCTGATCCACCTGAGCCTGCACCGCTGCTTCTCGCTCAGCTCGCTCTTGGGAACGGCGCCGAGCATTATTCGAAATAGCCCTCAAGTGCGAAAGAGGCGTCCGAGCTCGACCAGTCACCGGGTTTATCGTTATCGGCTCCATATGCCCATGAAACGATGCCATTGCCGACCCATTCACCACCGGAAGCTGTTGAACATTGTTCTGCGCCGAGCTGCCAAAGATCGCGGCAATCTGCGTCTGCGCCTCCTCCTGCGTATACTGCTGTGGCTTGCCCGGCGACTCGCTCGTGAACGTGAACGTCGGCAGCATAACTCCCCCATGGTTCAAAGGGTTTCTTCCTCCCGTTTCATCACGTTCATTGGCAACGGAGGGTGCGCCTTGCCTACCGCGTTGTTGAGATGGCGATGGCATAAACTCTGGCGCGTCGGCACTGAGACGTGGCTGCGCAGCAGAAGCGGCAGCATCCATCTTCTCCCTCAGCTCCGCAAGATTGTGTGCCATGGCCGCTGCCTGGGCCCTGTTTTCCGCCGTGGGAGGTTGGCGCTCGAGGCTCTCGATGATGTAGCGCATTTGTGCTGCCACATCTGTGGTAGTAGCCCCGGGATTCGCGGACGATGGAGGTGTGCTGGGCCTGGGCCCATCGCTGGTGGGCAGAGCCCGCTGGACTTGTGCATGTTGGCCAGGGTGCGACATTGTCTGGGTTTCGGTGAATGTTGCTACTGCAGTTCCTAGGGAGGGGTCAGATCGATCTTGGGGAAACATGATCTACAGAGTGGTGATATGCTGGTTGGAGGGATAAGATGCACAAACCATGAGTATTGAGCTGTGTGGTCAGCGCTCCGGGGTTCATGGGCGTGCCGCGAACTTGAGGAAGAGGTCGACTCGAGATTGGTGGCCTTGGTGCCATTGTTTTGTGAAAGTCGAGGTTTGGATGAGTGTATGAACTTGTGAAGATGGCTGGAGTTGTTAATGGAGTGGGTTAAAAGACAAAAAAGTGTGGTTTGTTGGAAAGGAAGTGAATTTAAGAAGAGGAAGGAGGTGAAGTTGTGGTGAGAGAATATAAGTTGCACACAATTATTTTGGGTTCGCGGAATGACAGCAGCAGGTGCAACAACAGCAAGAAGGGGAATTTTAAAAATCCCCATACCATTAAAACTTTACTTGGGAACTGTAGGTCTCAGCCTCGTGCTCAGTCTCTTAGGGGGTTGGGAAAGGGGAGGGTGATTATATCAAATCCATGCAATTTATTTGCGTACCCGGGGGCTTTTGCATGGCCCGGACACGTAAAACACTAATATGATAGAAAGTTTTTGCCATCTACAGATACGTAGTATGAAACCTATTGGTAAGGTCATTCGTTCGAGCTGCGTATATCGGGGAAGCATGGAAGAACTTCAATCCGGCGTTTGACTTGAGATAGAAAGCTTGTTTATCACGTTTCTTGTGCCTTGTAAACCACCACAAAATGACCTATAAAATTAAGGCCTTGATTATCTATACAGTTAAATTATACCCAAGTTTATATTCTATAAATATTTCCAGCCACCAAACAGAGTTCGTGATATCTGCTCTCACATCTATACCCCCAACACTCCCACTAACGCCAACCCCATAACCAACATCCCACTCGTCGACACTCCTGCCACTCGACCAGAACCGCTCAGAGCCGGAGCGCCCACACCGCTAATATGACTCCTCACCATACAGCTCATGATCTCCTCCTCCTGGGCGTTACTGGTAGCATTGCAATACTGAAAGCACGGATACGCGCTGTCGTAGCCTACCCTGTCGTCTGGAGAAAACGTGGCGACGGGGTTTCCTTGGCAGCACGTCTTGAACGCGGCGTCGATCTTTGGGGAGGCCGGGTAGAGGAATGTTAAACAGGCGGGCCGGTATGGAGGTGAAACCTTGTCAGGTGGGTTAGTTGGGTGTGTGGTTTATTTGTGACTGAGAGACGGACATTGAAGTCATTTATGGACTGAGCACATTGCGGAAGGACGGTCGAGTTGGTGATGTTCATTTTGAGAGTTGTGAGTGGCTTGGCCTATTGTGAAGTGTAGCTTGATGGTGGAGATACAGACAGGTTGGAACAATGATGGGTCCACATCGCATTTAATAGTGATGTTGTCTATATTACAGCACCTTCTCCCATGAGAATCCAAAAATAAATGTCCCGATGTTGGCTGACTGCGTTTATCGACTCAAATAGCTACATCCCGATCAGCCTCCTCGGCAATGTGTCAGATTGGCTGGGATCGAATCCAAATCCAACTCAGCTTACATCGTAGCCTGCACGGGTCAGATTTCACGCAACGAAACGCGGCACCAGGTCATGTGCTTCCAAGGTACGTAGCTTGGAAGGATTCTGGATTCTTTGCGCCAGGCAGCAAGATGAATGTCTAATGGAAGTTTATTCTCTCATCTATGTCTTTCTTCTATGTCTCTCTATGTCTCTCTATGTCTCTCTGTCTCTCTATGTCTCTCCTCTCTCTCCTCCTCTCTCTCCTCCTCTCTCCCTCTCCTCTATTTCTCTCCCCTCCTCTGTCTCTCTGGTTGCGCGCCGTCGCGTCTTATATCCATGTTAACATAACATGAAGTTCTCCCGGTAATGTACATGTGGAGCGTGACCGTATATGGTCAAAAAGTAAGCTACAGAGAAGTAGTATTGGTATATATGGCTGATAGAATGATGATTCGCAAAAAGAAGACTGCCACGCTGCAGTCGGGGGATGTGGTGGGTAGCCAGACGCCTCCTACTCCGGTGAACCGCAGGAGAATGGACCGCGGACCTTGCCAGCACTGTAGCTGATGATCTGTTGAGCTTGTTAGTAATTTTTTCATAAGGTGTTGAAGGGATCCAACTTACAATGTCGTCGACACTCGAATAGATACCGGCCACCAGGACCACGATACCGATGCCGAAGACACAGAGGTTGAGGGCGCCCAACATCAGGTTCTTCCGGGTGTTCCACTTGCCCTCACGGAGAAGCATGAACCACATAAGAGCCGGCAGGTAGAATGTGAAGCCGGAGATGAAGAGGGATGACGAGATGGATAGAAGGTCAGAGAAGAAGGGGATGACTTCGGCAATGATGAAGGCGGCGATAGTGGCGAGGATGATGTAGATGATCCAAGTGATCCATCCCATCTTGGTGTTGACGAAACGGGTGTTGGAGTTCTTGAAGATGCGGGTATGTACCAGACGTCCGAGTACAGTGGTGTTGATGGAGCCGCTGATGAAAATGACCGGCAGGGCGACACCGAACGCAATGCGGCTGATCGTCGGTCCAGCAGAGAGCAGCGCCGGGCTCTTGACTTCTTGGCCGACAAAGGCATAAATCAGCGCGCCGGTCACAGTGTAGATAAAGATCTCTGCTACGCCCAACGTGTAGATGGACTTCATGAAATCCGTGGGCGTGTGCATCTCGTCCATGAAGGAGAACTGGCACATGGCAAAGCTGTAAGCAAAGCAGATGTTGGTGATTGCGATGAAGCCCTCTGTGAATGTGAGGTCCTCCTTTGGCCACGCAGACCAGTTGACAGCGGCCAGTCCGCCCGGAGCCTTGGTGCTATTAACACCAGTGGCAACGATGGTGATGCCAATGGCGAGGATGATGGAGGCGAAGTCAACGTAGCCGAGGATAGCAACCTCGGTGAAACTCGGCGGGATGGCAATGATCATGAGGATGATGGCGGAGACAACGGCGAAGATGATGGAGCAGATGCCGCTGCCAGTGATATTCTGGAAGGCAATGGTACCCGTGAGGCAGTGAGAGCCGACCAGGAAGAGAAGTTGCAGGATGAGCATGGCGTTGACGACCTCGTAGCCCCAACGGCCACCCATCAGCCTTCCGGCATCAGGGTAATTGGCGACCTGAGGAAAGTTGACCTTGACCTTTCCAACAATGTAGGCGGTATAGATGGCAATCAAGCCAATGCCTACCGAGCAGATGACACCGGCGACCATTCCCAGCGAGGCAAAGGCAGCTGGGATGGACAGACTTCCCAGCGCGATGGCCTCGACGATGAGCACGACCGTCAGGCGTTTCCAGCCCAGACGGTTGTATTTCTGCATACCCTCCTCGTAGACATCCCTCTCCCTCTCGCTCTCGCTGGCGTTGCCATATAGGCTCTTGTCCTTGTCAAAGACCTCCCCGCTGGGGGGACTCGACGTCGGCGTCGGCGACTCAGCGGTGCCTTTCTCCATGATTTGTGTGGCGTCCATTGTGAATATGAGTATATGTGAAAGGAAGAAGAGAAGGGTGGCGGTGCCTGATCTTGCAACCGCTTTTCGACGGATTGTCGGAGGTGAGTAGGTAGAGTAAGTATGAATACAATAGGCATGAGTACGTGTGGGAATGCCGGTTCTTTTAATTGTTTAGTCCGCGTTGTGGGCCCTAAACCTTCTAGACAATCTTGACTCGCTGGAGGTTGTGGAGATGTTCGACCCACATTGCCACCACGGCGCTGCCCCTTACCGCAGTAGAACGCCGATGGCGGCAGTAAGTAGATTAGAACATACTAAAGCACATTAGAGCATACGTTAGAAGCGACTACCGGCGACTTACCAGCCACCACCTACCTAATTAGTTAATAGCATGGAAGAAATTGCCTCACTCCGGGGCTTCCGTGGTGCGTTCGATGATGTCCATTACGTTTCTCGGTCCCACTCTCTAGAGATTTAGGGTAGGAGCTTCGTCGTGTTTCAACTCCGACCTGCTTTCCCCGACAAGAGGCCCGCAGTAAATGCCTGTATATGATACCGATGTTACGTTTGTTACGTACATCGAACATGCTCCCCCGCAAACTCATTCCTTCTATAGGGGGTTCTAAGTCTTCTAACTCGATTCTAACACTCTCTGGTGCGGGGAAGTCGACTATCCCCAACAAATCCCCAATATTCCCCAGACGTGAGCTGACGAACCGGTCATCTTGGCACAAACCCCGCGATGAGGCTATGTTTGTTGTTAGGATCTTGTCAGGATCGTATGCTAATTACATCTCGGGGGATGCACACAATGGGCCTAATGGTTTCCACTATGTCTCTCCACAATTTTATCACTATCTCTCCGTTTGGCCGTATGCATGTTCCATGCAAAAGATAAGTCTTTTTCGGGAATCCTTCACGGCCCATTTTATATGCCCGCATGTCTTTCATGAATCCAGCGCTTATCTGTCGGCGTCGACGAAACCGCTCGCCTCAGGTGAGAACGACGTTGTAAAATCTCTGCAAGCGGCTAAGTGAGGCTCAGTAAGGAGATCACTGCATGACATCATGAATGACCCTTTTCGTTCATTCTGCCACTCAACGGTTCCGCGTTCAACGATTTTTTAAAGGCGGTGAGGGGCATTGCCGAAGCCTCCGATGACTTTAGCGCAACGGGTTGAAGCAGCCAGTGGAAGATCTACCTTAGTCAACAATCTCTCTAAGCTTTATCGGGTAAGGTTGGAAGGAAGGGAAGGTTGGAAGGAAGGGAAGGTCGAAGGAACGGAAGTGCCAGCCAATGACAGACAGGCTTACGATGCGGGGAATATTTCCGCGACAAATCTGTTCTTCATGCCCAACGACGATAATCACGATAATACTCGTCACGATAATCATGATAATCATCCCACGATACGGCAGTCACGCAGGGGGGAATACGGAATTCCATATTTGATAAATGAAGTTATTATTTATAAAATATCCCTCATACAGTTAATAGTCGTCGTTGGCACTGTGCAGAGCAGTTAGTAAAAGTATTGGATTTTTTAATTAAATTGCTTATTTTCAAATATCCTGGCAATCACTTCGTTGGCAACATGATCAAGTTTAGTGCGGAGTAGTTAGTCCGGTAGAAGCAAACATCCAAACGCTTATGCAGTCTGTCTCTTTTGAGTAAATAACTCATTGAAGGCCAAAGCCACGCGGCGGTCAAATTATTTATAATGACTTCCAAAACCTCCTATCCCGACCCTTGAATTGTTCTAGAACCTCACCAATCAGCCCGCGGTGCCTGACTCCGCACTTACCGTCCTGTCAGCAACGGAGCAGAACGGCAGAACTATTCGGTACATCCACGCGGTGAAACCTCAGAAGTATACTGAGACTGAGGGGGAAACAAAAAGTAGCTGCTTGTTGCATACATACACGTAAAAAATAAAGTCTTCCATTCATGCTACATCCTACAACTATGCCAGTGGGTATAAACGCTCGACTCGCACATCATACAATCCCCTAGCTCTCCCCGACATCATACAATGCCCCAGCTCTCCTTGAACCCCTCAAACTGCCCCGGATCCACAATCTCAACCTCGCCCCCGTATACACCCTTCGCCTCCAGCGTCGGCAGCCTCAGATCAACCCTTGCGATCTGAAGGCCCCTCTTACTCCGCACGATCCTCCTCGGCTCTAGTGCCTTGGCTTTCTTAGACGTGCTCTCATTCCAGCCCTTCCAGGCCTCCCATTCCTCGCGCTGCTTGGCGACGTGCCACTGCGGCGTGCTCCTCGCTGACCTCCATGCGAGCCTATTCTCAGGAAGCGTGGAGAGATCAAAGACCCTACTCTCCGCCGCCAAGTTGACGAGCTCAAACAGTACATCCGCGCCCTCGGTCTGCACAAGCTCCTTCCTGTGCGCTTCGGCGCTCTTCGGCTTGACGAGCGGCTCGTTCAGCCAGTCCAGGTTTCCAGGCTCCACAGTCGACAGCTTGATCCTCCTCGCGTCCTCACGTAGGTACCGCACAGCGGCCTGAAGCGCCTCGATCTCGCCCTTCAGCGCATCCATCTCTCTCGCCGTCGCAACAGCGCGCTCCTTGCCCGCCTTCGTCGCCGGATCCGCCTCCTCCACAATCTTGTTTTCACCCGCAACCTTGCGCCACCTCTCGCGATCCTGCTCCATGGCCACCAGCTCCTTAGACTGAGCCTCAAGGCTCTCGGCCAGCTCGGCCTCGCGCTTCTTGGCCTCCTCGATCTTGGCCTCCAGCTGCGTGATGCGCTCGTTCTTCTTCGTGGCGTCACGCATGCGCGACTCGAGAAGCTCGATCTTAACGCTCGATTCCTCGAGGGTCTGATCGCGCAGGGCGACAGTACGCGCGCGCTCGTGGTTGTCTTCGCGGAGGCGGCGGAGCTCCTCTTCCGCGTCGACGGGGATCGTGCCGCTGGAGCTGAGCTCCTTGCTGCGGACTACCCATGGCGCGGGGGCGCGCTCGAATTCTTGCGTCATCTCGAGGTCGCTAGCGAGAGTTGCTAGGTCGGTGATTTGAGTCGTGGCAGCGCGGATTTTGTTGGCATATGTAGAGAAGATGTCGCTCTCGGTGGACTGGAAAATCGCCGCCGTGGTGCTATGAATACTGCTTTGTACCTCGGTGTAGGTGAATGGCTCCGCGCGGCCTTCCTCAGAAAGTAGCTTGAAGAGATCCATGCCGACATGGCGAGAGAAGAGGGCAAGCTCTTCCGTTGCAGTCTCGCATTGCTCAAAGTTCTGGATGGTGTCTGGCGTGAGGGACAGGGAGCGGGATTTGAGGTCCTCAAGCGATCGCACGGCTTTGCTGACAATGACCTTGGCGCTTCGCGTGCTATTGATAATCGCATCGGTCTTGCGCGTGAAGTGTTGTGCGAGTTCCTCTTCCTCGCCAGTTGCGGTGATGTGAGACTGCACCAGAGCCCTGGCGCTTGACAGGGCAGTAGCTGTGTTGTCGAGGTGGCTCTGAATGACAAGTGCGCGCATGTGAACGTCGTGAGCATAGCTTTCAAGTCCATCCGAGATGTGTATTTCAGCCAGATGAGACATCAACGCAATAGTACGCTGTAGATCGCTGGCACACTGTCTCTCCTTGAGCTCGTCGCGTCTCAGGCCATCAATCCAGGCGTTCAGTGCGCGCTCAACAGGCTCCAGCTCGTACAGAGCTCCTTCGTATTTTGCGAATTGCTCAGTAGAACAGTGGCTGATTGCATTGACGAAGCGCTCGCACGTAGCCGTAACCCAGACAAGCTTATCAAGGACATCGCAGGCCGCAAAAATATCGTCTTCGTGGCCACGGTGATGGCTGCCGATCCTCTCTTTGACGAATCCATGGAGGAGGTTCGCCTTGTAGCCGACACGCTTGAAGCGCAGTAGAGCTAAGACGGAGTCCTTCTCTGTCTGGTATCCATCCGGAAGGAAGAGCTGAACAATTGCAAGATGGTCGGATGCTTCTTGCGCGTCGAGGCGTCGAAGTTCAAGTTCGATGGTCTTCATTTGAGTCTTCGAAGCTGAGACCTGGAGCTTCAGGTTAAGATCCATCATTGCCCTTGAGCGACTGTTCAGCTGCTCTGATTCGGTCTCGGTAAGGGCATGGGAAGCCTTCATATCGTCCAAGTCGCTCTGAAGGCTCGTGACAAGCTCTCGGAACCTGGAGAGGGTGTATTCCATATCCCCGAGCGCGTCTTGCTGCTCTGCAGCTCTCCTCGCCTGCTCGTTGATAACCGTGTCCTTGAAGTCAAGATCTTCCTGAAGCTCCTTTTCAGTCTCCACATGGTTGACTTCCAGCTCGTCGTTGAGTTCCTTCAGGCTCTCTAGATCTTCGATGGTGACCTTCATCTCCTCAATCTGTTCGCTCATGCTCATATTCCGCTCGGTGAGATCTTCAATCATATCTTCAGCACCGAGCGCATTGTCGAGCTGTTGCCTCAAATCCTCAACCGTAGCTTCAGACTGTGCTAATTTCGCCTTGGCCGATTCGTAATGTTCCTTGACGCCCGAAAGGTCTCGTGCATCCTCCTCTAGCAGCTTGATCTGGTCCCTCAGTTCAGCCTCCTGCTCCTGAGTGATATCCCTCAACCTGAGCAGAGCTTCCCTCAATCGCTCATTATTCCTCTCCATAGCAATCCATCCCTGACTCGCCTTCTCTTCTGCACTCATCTCCCCTCCCAACTCTGCATTTTCCTCCTTCAGCACCTCCACTTCAAGCTCTAGCTCCTCGGCCTTCAGCTTCAAAGCCTCCAACTCGTGCTTCAGGACCTCAGCAGTCTCCTCAGCCATTTCCCTATCAAGAGTAGCCATTTCGAGGACGACATCATGGTCAGCTTGTGAATTCTCGATATCCTCAAACTTGGCAGCCGCCTCCTTCAGCTCCTTTCGTAGGTCCGTAAGCTCTTGCTGCTGCGGCTGGTACTTGGATTGCAACTTCTGAATGATGCCTTCGAATTTATCCCGTTCAGCTTGGATCTTGTCCAGCCCTTTTATCTTATCACGATCCTCCATGCGCTTCTTCTCCATCAATCGTAGTTTCGTCTTTAGATCTTCGATTTCACGGTTGGTCGCCGCTGTGTTTCCAGCCGTGCTTCGTGAGGTGACTTGTGAAGTGTTGCTCCGAACGGTGCTCGTAGGGCTTGCGGCGGCTGGCTTTGCAGCAGCAGAGGTTCGTGTCAGTGCGGGGCTTACTGCTTTCGATGATGTGGATGTTGGTGAGAGCGCCTGCGACCGAGCATCGGACCCTGACGAATAATCGTTGTCATCGCCCTGTCTACCACTGTCGCTTCCCTGCCCGCTGCTCACTTGACTGCCTCCAGAGCCCAACCTCTGGGAGATGCTTTGATGCCCACCAGGAACAGCGAGCGAGGGCGGCCGACCAGCAGCTGCCCGTCCAGCGCCAGATGCTAGCCTTGATCCCGGTGCTGCAGAGATAGATTGTCTCGATGTCCGCGGAGTTGGTATTGGTGGCGGCCCCATAGATGATCGATTCCCCGGCCCTGCTAAGCTCTGTCGTGGTTTCACAGAACCCGGTGTGGGTTTCGAGCCGATAGACGGCGTTGTAGTTCTCGGCGTCGACGCCCCAGAAGTGGCGCCCGAAGCCAGCTGCTTCGTAGGAGACTTGGTTGGAGACTATAACACTCTTGTCAGCGGCATGATCAAGGACAAGGACAAAGGCCAACAAACCCTCAGTATGCTCCCCGGCCGGCCCAATCTCGCAGCCGGACTTGGGCTAGACGCATTCATGCTCATCCGCTTCCCAGCCGCCGGGTCGCTCACGCTTCCCACCCTCCTCGCCGGCGGTGCCACCACACTCGACGGTCTACTCGTCCTCTTCGGCACCGGTGCAGCCTTCGGCGGCGGCGGCGGGGCCTGCTCCAAAACATGCGCAGCCTGGGGCCTCACGAACATCCCCCTCCCCATATCGCAGTCGAAGTAGCGTTCCCCCTGCACGCTGCCATCGTTCTTCCCCGTATCGTCTTCTAGCTCGACGCCGACCCATTCGCCGGCTGCGAAGTGCGGGAAGCCAACATAGCGGATGATGCCGATTCTGCCGTCTGCGAGCTCGACGGTCTGGCCGATAGCGAGGTCCTGGGTCGCCATTTTTGGTAGGTTGAAGCCCAAGGGCTGGAGATTACTGTGGCCGCATTAAAATTTTGTCGTCGTTGGCGTCGTTGGCTTGCCGGCGTTGGAATTCTTGCCGGTCATACATACATTCGTTGCCGTCGCGTCAATAATAGGAGACGCGGTGGTATGGAGAGGTATTGCTGCCATAAATGTTAGGCATCAAAAAGTGCACAGCAATTCACGTGACAGAAGAGTGTTCTTTGTCTGGGACGGTCGTGCCGTTGGGGTTTCATGACCGTTAATGTGTCAACATCGGGTCTCATATAGCTGAGCTTAAAGACGATGTATAAGTTGGATTTTGAGAAAACAAAACTTGAATTCAAGCCTCTATAAATTTCATAATAAGATAAGTCTACGTAGCTACTTCATAACTGTTTACAGAAAGTTCGCCCTCTGTTAACCTGCCAGTTGCATAGTGACACTTCCAAAGCCATACCAATAAACCCAGCTATGCAGATACCACCCGAGTCGCTAACACTCGTAGCCCCTAGACTAAACTCTCTGTCTTCTTCCGGGACTTCTTCAAGTATTTCTGCAAAGGTGTTGACGTATACTGCCCCGCCAAGTAGCCCTTCCCAGAATATAATCATGAAGACAAGATAAACACTCGGGATCCAGTCATACATGGCGTGCGAGATGAGGATCATAAGGTTGACAACCTGGAGCATGGACGGGAGGTAAAGCGCACGGATGCGGATGAAAGGCGTTGAGGATCGGGCGATGAAGACGCCGATTTGGTAGAGGAAATTATAGAACGGGTAGAAGGATCGGAAGTCTGTGAACGGAGTGGACGGGAGAGGAAAGAGCAGGGTTGGTGCTACGCCCTGGTTGATGGAGTATTCGGCGATGTATACGAGGAGGAGAGGGAGCATGTATGGGAAGAATAAAGACTTCGCTCGTCGGAGATTCTGGCGGAATGTTGGAGAGCTGACAGGGCTGCTGTCAAGGAGGCCAGAACTTCCGGTGCTATCACGAAGAAGACTCTCCGTTGGCAAGTCTTCATCGTCAACTCCCTCGTCGTCCGGGACGGTGCGGTATTCCTTCTTTTGCCTCGCGAACTTGAGCGGCCCATGGGGCAAAATGAAGAAGAAGCTGATGGCCATGATGAGGGGTAGGAATGCAGAGGCAAGCAGGCTGTTCTGCACGGTGAACCCTATTGTAGTGGTGAGGAGGACATAAAGGCCAGCGCCGACCAGCCCGGCCCCTCCAGTCCCACTACCCCAGGCGGCCAGACTGAAGTGCCCGTAGTAGTGAGTAAGGCCCAAAAAGCTGAGTTCTCCGCCGCCGCTGCTGAGACTCGCTATGATGACCCCGATCATCTTGATGGTGACAGATCCGCCATCTGCGGTGGGCGGTGTGAGGGCGATAAGAAGCATTCCGCTGGATGATAACAGGACGAAGCTGAGTATGCGCACGCTGTAGGGCACCCTGTGGATGAAGTATGGCGCAATGAGTTTCGTGAGGAAGGAGGGCATGACATCGGCAAGCAGGACAACGCCCTTGGGGATGTTGGGGCCGACGAGATCGAGGGCGGCGGAGAGGATGATGACATAGATGACATTGTTTATCAAGCCTGATGATGTTAGTGACTGAAATCGTAGACTAGGGGTTTTGGGGACGGGCCGTACCAAATAGCCAGAAGGCGACCAGCACGGCCGGGTCGGCGCCGTTAAAGACTGCCTTGAAGCGGGCGCGATACGCTGGCCAGGATGCCCCCGCCGAGCCAGGCATGGGAAGCCTCATCTGGGACGAAGACCGCGACAGGCTCATTGCAAGAGTATGGGGATCCTGTTATGTTCGGTCGCTTTCAACCGTTCCAGTGGAGAGGCGACTTCGCACGATGACGATGACGAGGGGATGAAACAGCCATGAGCCGGGTACCTGGATGATGTTTGCGTAGGGGTTGTGAAGCTGGTGGTGTAACGTATCTTCAAGCCATGTATTATATACTGCTACGCTGTCCCGATAGTTAACATATCTGTCAGGGCGAGGTTATACAGAAGATGATATGAGTGTTGAGGTTTAAGAGTTCAAAGAGTCAAGAACTCGAGACGAGACGAGACGAGAGCTGGTCGTGTGCAAGTGAGAGGCTGAGAGGCTGAGAGGCTGTTGTGAGAGGCTGCGAGAGAGGTACGTACCTTTGTTTTTGGGGGAAGAGCGGAGAGACGGAGAGACAGGGGATACGTATCTCCGATGACACGCTAATGCAGGCATCGCCAGGGATTAGGGAACGCCAAACTCGGTTTAGCGTCATCACACTTAAGTCGCTTTAGTCGCTTTAGTCGGATTTAGGCGATTTGGCGCAGAAACGGCGCTAGCGTCGATGGAAAAGCGCAAAAGCGCGTGTCAGTACCAACAAGCGGTGCTGCACGGATGTATTCGGTACTTTACACCCACAATTACTGTACTTTCTCTGCCAGCAAATTTTGTACTACAATTCAAGTATTCTTCCGTGCTCTCCCCGTACTTCCCCGTAGCTCGTCCAGCCTTCCCACACCCTCTGTCGTAGCCACCACCAACCAAACAGAAGCTTCCTCTCTCTCTCTCTCTCTCTCTCTTCAGATCGACAACCTCACTCACCCTGTGCTCCCTCCGTCTACACTCTACGTCGTCGTCGTCGTCGTCGTCGTCGCTATATCGTCGTCGCTGTCGCTTTCTTCTTCTCTCCTCCCCATCACAGACTTCGCATCGTGCGTCTTCTTCCAAAAACAACAACAGCGTAAATATGTCCGACTAGTTTCTGGAGCTTGACTCGATTTGTCTTGACCTGGTGCCGCCGCTCGAGGACCGGCCGAAACCTTAACCAACAAGACAGCATCTCCCCATTCACACTATTTTCTTCCTAACAGTCCGGTCATCACCACTCGACAATGGACCCTCGACTTCCTCAGCATCCGTTCTCGCGGAATGCTGCGTCGCCATACACTCCCCATACCACGTTTCAGCCAACCTCGACCCAGGCACCGCCCTACTCGCCGGGTGCCGATCCTCGAAACGCGCCTCCTTTTCGTCCAGAGCATCAGCGAAGGACCTCGGAGAACACATACTTCCCACACGCCCCGCCGGCCTATGCTCGCGACGCTGCTCCTATCCCGAACACCTCGACGCACTCACGAACCGCGAGCGCGTCATCCATCGGCCACGGGACACCGCTGATTCGGAATATGCCACCGCCATCCTCACCACAACAACAGAATCAGCAAGCACCTCATACCCAGGGACCTCATGCACAACCATACCCACCGCCGCCGCCATCGAGGCAGCCAGCACCAGCTATTGGGCCTCCTGCGTCCTTCCCTACGAGTCGGGATCTGCCGGCGCTGTCGTCCATACATCGACCCAACAGTGTCAATAGCAGCAGCATGTCTATATCATCGATGCTAGGTGGCCCTTCAGCCGCAAATCGCGAATCAGGCCCGCCGCCATCTCAATACCCAGCTCCACAAGCGATGGTGCCGTCAGGGGCGCCATCAGGGCCAAGTACCCCATACGCGCCTTCCACACATCCCTCACCCAGGCAATCAGCGACAGGCTCCGACTATGGCAGATTTCGACGCCCAGAGACGCCCGAACACCATCACTTGCCCGAATCACAGGTTCACCATGGCCATCGAGCCGTTTCTGCTGGCAGCCCACAGAGGGTCCCGAACCTCCCAAGTCCCGAAACAAATCGCTATAATACACAAGCGCCCCCCCAACGAAACATCCCAAACCAGCCTGGCCCGGCCGAAGAAAGGCGCGACCAGTATCCTGTTCGCGTGCCAAATCCGAATGCGCCTCCCCCTCGACCAACTAGCCAACCAGCACTATACAACCAACCCGTCAGGGAACGCGAGGCGTCCATGCCAGAATCTGTGCGGTCAGAAAACGGGAGGCCACAGGCTGGATATGCGCCGAGAGGTCTTGGTTACGGCAGCAGGGAGGATATACCGGCCTTCCGCGAACAAGCCAGGATAGAAGAAGCTATAATGATGAGGGACATGGAACGAGAGCGAGAGCAGCGGGACATAAGGGAGCGGGAGCGCGAGCGTGAGCGAGAACGTGAACGAGAACGTGAACGAGAACGCGAAAGAGATATTCGCGACCGAGAGTATCGTGAGCGAGAACGTGAGCGCGACCGGGAGAAGGACCGAGAGCGAGAGCTCGTACGCGAACGGGAGCGCCTGGATAGGGAGAGGGACATGATGCGAGAGCGCGAAAGAGAGCGCATGAATCATAACAGAGAATCAGCGTCCTTTGGAAGACAAGAGGCCCCTCAGTATGGTCGCCAGTATGGGCCTGCCCAACAGGGTGCGTTCGTTGGACGTGCGGAGGCCGAGCAAGGCCCCTGGGCGAGAGGAAGGCCAGAAGAACAACCTCGCGAACCAGCGTCCCAGCAAGCTTCTGGTGGCATGGGATATGAATTCCCAAGAAATACGTCGCAACCTTACGGCGGCACTTCCGGATACGGACCCCAAGACCAAAGATATTCGTCAAGGGATTACAGGGACACCCAGCCGCAGAATCAACCAAGCCAACAGGCACAGCCTGGACAACAATACGGCGGCAGCCCAGTACAGGAGCGCGAGAGAATCGGAGGACCTGCAGGGCCTGCAGGACCCCATCAACAATATTCCGGACAACCATCTGGGCCGTTTCGATCCAACGAGTCACCCCGGTCAAGATCAAACGAGGAGTCTCAGCAAATGCAGCGTGGTGTCTACCTTGGCATCCAGCAAGAGATAAACAGGAAGGGCCGGAACTCCCCATTCCCCCAAGCTGTTCAAGGTGTGCAGGGGCTGGTAAATGGCCCAGCTGGCGAGCCTGGCATCAAGAGCGAGTTTGGGAAAATGTTTTCGGGGATCGGGAGCGGCGTTGGTGGCATGGGGGGCACAAGCAACGCCAGTGGCGGCTCCCAGACTCCATTTTCACAACCTACCCAGCTTAGGCGTGACGATCTGGACGTGGTTGCTGCACAAGACTCGCCTACTGAGAACGGCCATAAGATTGCTCGATCTTCGTCACGAGGAGGAAGGAGACGCAAGCTTCAAACGGGTGATGGTAAAGATGGCGATGATAGTAGCAATGGAAGACATACTCCAAGTGGCCGTGGCACGAAGCGACCGAAACATCAACATTCCGCAGGTGCTCCACATCGACAGTAAGTCAACCCCCCCTTCCACCCCTTTAGTTGTTTTTTAACAAAGCTAATATGCTGTACAGCTCGGAAAACCAACGACCGGAACCTGTCGCCCAACATTCGTCGCCTACGGGCCCAAGTTTGACCCCAACATTTGGCCACCCATCTGGTCACGCAGTAGCACCATCGCCTCCACCGAAAATTGTTCCCCATCATCATCACATTAACCGCCACCATCATCATCATCACCACGGTAGCCCGCACCCAAAACCCGCCCCTCAAGTCGTAATGCCAAAGCCCAAGACGGTTGTCAAATCCAATGCCGTGCTAGACTCTGTGGCGCACTTGCCGAGGAAGCACCTTGGGCATTTCACGTACACAACGGTCTTGCAACCTGGGGATCCGCCGTCAGTTGTGCACAACCACCAACGGCGTCGCGCATTCAATAGCACCCCAAAACCATTGCCCAAGATGGAGGGAAGCGAGAACTGCACCCTCACAGTCAGGGTCCCGCGGGTCCACCTCGAACCGCTGAGCCGCGAGGAAATAACAGCAAGAAGGAGCGTTTGGGGAACCGACATCTATACTGACGACACTGATGTCGTCGCTGCGTGCATTCATGGTGGGTGGATCAGAGGCGAGTGGTCTGACGATGTGGACATCTCTGTCCTTGATCTTGTCATCGATGATGCTGGCGAGGACAATACCTCGGCGACTAAAGTGATTTCGAAGAATGGGGACATAACGCTCACCGCGCCCCCTGCTCGAGGCCCGATGCTCCCACCACCATCCATGGACCTCCACGTCACCATCCTCGTCCTACCAGCACTCGAGAAGTACTCCAGCACCACGCGCTGGGGCATCCGATCACGCGCCTGGGCGAACACCCACGACGGGCTCTCCTTCCAGATCATGAGCGTCAAGTTCGTCAGCGGGGTGGACACGGCAAAGGAGACTCGAGGCAGCGCGCGGAGGCTGCGCATTGACAGCCAGCTGCGCGAGGACGACCTGGAGCGGGAATCGGCGTGGGCGGCGCTGCTGCAGGTGGGAAATGGGCACCATGATGAGGTGGCGAGGAATAAAGATGGGATTACTGAGAGCTTTGTGCGTGGGGATCCTACGCCGGTGCAGGGGATTGTAGGGTTGGGGATGGGGAGTTGGTGGAAGAATCAGCCGAAGAGGATTGAAGAGGTTCGTGAGGAACCTGAGGTTCACATGGATATTGATGAGAAGGTCGCTGAGGTTGTTGAGGGGGATAGTGATACAGTGAAGGACGCTGTGCAAGACATTGTGCAAGACATTGTACAGGACAACGCGAAGGATACAGCTAAGGAAGCAGCGAAGGAAGCGGAAGAAGCCAGTATTCCAGATGGCGTGGACCAGGTACTGCAGGATGTAGATCAACCGGCTGCGGACGTGTAAATATGGGGATTTTTTACATTGCAGGACAACCGGCACAATTTCCGGTTCGAGATGGCGCTTGGGGGGGGTATAAATGTAATCCAGGGAGTATTTTCAGCAGTGGAGAGGAGCCATGGGAGACAGTTTGTAACATTTCGATGGAGATGTGGTGGTGGCAATTCTGTGGAGATTCTTGTAGATAGATACGTATTATATGACATGATGTATTTTATCTCCAACTCCGTGTGTAGTATGCTATGCTATGATCTATATGCGCTGGTAAAGGTGGCATTTCTTCCACTTCGCGGCTGATGTTCCCAGCCCCTTTCGCCAGGGGGATTGGGGTAGACCATGCGCTTCTCGTTGATTTATCTTCGTGCTTTCGCAACACATCATCACAAAAGGACGGTGGGAGGAATATTGAGATATTCAACGAGGTGCGGATAGTCGTCTTGTCAGCATAACTGGTGGAGTCGCTGTTGCCAGAGGTCGCAGGGCGGAGGGCGTCTGTAAGGGCCGTCTTAAGATTATTGATAATCCTCATTATCCGCTCGAGCGATGGAAGGTTTGCCCACTCGAATGCTAGAAATCTCGTCGGTCCGACCGACGGGTTCATCGGTAGGGTTGTCTTCCGAGTCTGAACCACCATCTGCGCAATACGCCCAGATAACGAAGAACACAGCGCCGGTGCAGGGGGCCCATTGTCCTACAAATAGAAGGAATCTGTTAGTAATCAATGGAGAGACTGGAAATAATTTCAATAGCTTACCGATACTAGCTATTGGTTCGGTCTGATACCTGAGTTGAGAACTAAACAAGTTCCTCTCGCCAATAACAATGAAGGCAAGCAGCGCAGCAATGAAGAGGGGAATTGAAAACGCCCTTAAATACATCCTGCGAAGTTCTCTCCCACTATTAAACTTATGCTCCTCCTCAATCCCCCCCTCGGCCTTGCTTTCCTCTGTACTAGCAAAGCGTTGCACCCAATTCAACTCAAGCTGGCCGCCCCACATAAATATGAGCGATAGGACGACTTGGATACAGCCAGCAGCTGCGAAGAGCGTAGCTGTGCCAAAACTAAGCTTGTTTGGCGCGGGGATAACGTAGATGTTGTTCCCAGAGCCTTTCCGTAAGGGGGAAAACGGGCCTTTCTCTACGGAGCAGGTGAGGCCGCAGGTGGTGTTGTACGGGAAATTTGTTGGGTCTGGTGAGGTCAAGTTTCTATATTCGTCTTGCGTGCAAGAGGAAGGCTGGGCCCGAAGGAATTCAGTCAGTAGACTAAGTAGTCCTGCGAAGAAAAGTTTCATTACTAAGGGGTTCTCATAAACTAATTCTGGAAATCACTTACCGCTAAGAAGAAGAGCAGTCCATAGGATGATAGTGATCCGACCAGGACCACGACCATAGAAGATCCGAGACAGCTTAAATGTTACCGGGGCGCTTAATACTCCTGTTAAACATATCTGAAATGATCCGTATATATCCATATCGATGGTACCTGTAGGATATACATGTCAACTATGGAGAGATATTTGTTTTGTTTGAGGACTTACCATTTGCATGCACAGAAGCAATGATAATGGCGTGCAATGCAGTAACTGCCGGAAAAAGCCATACAGCACCCATGCAGGCGTTATTCAGCCACATTACCTTACGGTAGAAAATGCACACCATTATAAGGACGTAGTATCTACCAAGGAGAATCGGGACGTTAGTTGGACATAGTTAAAAGAGGCTCGATGTACAAAGTAGAGAGAACTTACAACGTCCTCGACGCGATCCCATATTGGCCCGAAACTGGCCAGGCACAAACGACTTGCAAAGCATTGCTAGTAGTGATATTTGCAGCTGTGACATTTCGAATAACGAGAGTATTTCCCAGTGAGACTGGATATATGGCAGGCATTATCCGTCGTGCCCGTTCCAATCATGAGCGTCTCTAGGGAAGAGAGAATGATAACCCTCGGAAACCTTAAAATACATAGGTCTGTAGCGCGAACATCTCGAGCATATTTTCTGGCAGCCTCTATGCGGCTTATCTAAAATACCTGTGAAGTTTGTAAATTCCAGCCTTGCTGTCTAAAGAGGCTGTGCATATGCATCCTGCGGCAAGCGAACAACGGTGCCTAACCCTTTACAGTAGTATCACGATAAATCAACTCCTACTTCCTGCCTCACGAACTCTACGTTACCTATTCAACGAGGCTATGCTACCAAGTGAGTCGGTTGAATTATGCCAATTTACACAGCCTCATGAGTGTAGGCATAGGTGATGCCGAAAATCTTTATACTTCTTTCGCCATTAACTCTCCCAATACCTTTCGTGTTTATATTACTTCGTTCTTCCACCTCCTCCCAAGAGGAACGCAACGCAAATAGACAGAAAGATGCGGCTTCTCCACGTAGAGACAAAACAGTTTGCGGAGTTTTTCGACCAAATACCACCTTATGCCATACTGTCGCACACATGGGGCTCAAATGAGTTGTCTTTTAAAGACATGGAGCGAAATGAGTACACTGCGTCGCTCAAAACCGAAGGCTGCTGCAAGCAAGCGTTGGAAGACGGCTTAGAATATGTCTGGATAGACACGTTCTGCATCGATAAGAGCAGCAGCGCAGAGCTCTCAGAGGCCATCAACTCGATGTGGGCATGGTACCAACGGGCCGAGGTATGCTATGCATATCTTTCGGATGTTCCTCCTGAAACCGCCATATATGAGGACGATTCAGCATTTTGTAAAAGTCGGTGGTTTACTCGAGGCTGGACTCTCCAGGAATTACTCGCGCCAAGTAAAGTTGTCTTTTACGATGAATCATGGGGTTGCATCGGGCGAAAGACGTCTGCGTCATTTACAAGACTCCTTGCCGGGGTGACCCGGATCCCCTTTGATACCCTCTTCTTTAAGGGAGAACTACATAAAAACAGTGTTGCCCAGAAGATGAGTTGGGTATCGCACAGGGCTACGACGCGGGTAGAAGACACTGCTTACTCTCTTCTCGGATTGTTTGGGATTCATATGCCTTTACTCTATGGCGAGGGCACCCAAGCCTTTAAACGGCTACAAGAAGAGATAATCAAAGTTTCAGACGATGAGTCTATATTCGCGTGGGGCTTTCAGAGACCTCCGGGACAGCATACTTCTCTACTTTCATCCTCGCCTCTCGATTTCGAAAACTGTGGATTCATAGAAGCTTCAGCGCCGGCAGTTGGGCTGTTGTCAGCTCATTATAGCCTTACGAATAAAGGACTTCATATTAAAACAAGCTTTTGCCGCCTGCCAATGGAAGGGGGAACAATGGCCCTTGCTCGCCTTAATTGCTCAGAGCCAAAGTGGAGAGAAGATGGGAAGAGTCTCGCATTAGTTTTGAACGGGTCACCAGAAAATCACAGGGTTCTTTCAAGACGTTGCGAGGCGGCACCATTATTAGTTCCATCGAAACTGTTCCGGAGGAGTGGTATTGCCCATGTATATGTGCGCGGATCGGATCCGAGCCGCTGGTTCGATGAAGCCTTTTCCGGAATAAAGATCCAATTCTCGCTTTTCGGCGACAAGGCTATATATAATATCCCGGAGTTGTATCCTCCTGCCTGGCGCGGAATACTATCTTCCGCCCCCATCATATGGTATGAATCTTCGAGACTAGTGTCAAACCACCAGAATATTCTATTTCTTGTCAACGACGCAGATCGGTCAAATTATGTGGTATGGGTTGATTACACTTTCCAGCCGAACGTCAGGAACTTATCTCCTCGTGGGCTCAAATGTCGCGCAGCCTTTATAAAGGAAGGCATGACCCTCGCGGAAATAATGATCTATAAGAAAGATGTAATTGATACAGCTTTGGATTGGCAGGAAGTCCTTGATTTTGGAGATGCCGACTTGAGAATGCAGCTCAGTAAGGAGAGCGAGTTGGGATTTGACGTGTGTATTGTGCACCTTGACATCAGCAACAAAGAGAAGCTACTAGAGCGAGAGAAAGTTGCAGGACTTCCCTTACGGAAATCTTACGGTAGGTCAGCCTTGTCTCGCCTTATGGGTAATGAAGGCGCTATATAGAGGAAACAATCAGATCAATGTGATAGCTCGTAGAAGCCCCTACCCACTGCATCAACTATGCACAATAATTAAATGTCCGGACCAATAATGCAATTATCATATTACTACCTATTGAAGTAGCTAGTTACTTATAAATAGAACGGAGAGACGAATCCCTTTACCTGCAGTCGCAGGTCAATTATTAGCTACGCACTGCTACTCTCCAGGCTTTCGTCGTACGAATACTGCCTCACAGTCTAAGTGCTCTGCCACTTGAATGTGACAACAACAGCCTGCTCAGTGGTGGAAACCTTCCCTTGCACAGATCCAGATGGGACTGCCGTGGTGTAGAAGTTAGAGGATCCCTCGTAGGCCAGAAGACCTGCAGATTCCTATGAATATGTCAGTACTTGAAGCAGCTATTATGCACGGCATATCACTGCATATCAATAGGAGAAGTAGGGTGATAACGTACAGTAAATGTCGACGCGGCGACGCCAGCTGCGCAAGTAAATATGCTGTTAACTATGCCGCAGTCTCCCTTGCTGGACTTGAGCGTAAATCCACTGCCGGACGCCGTTGCGGTGTATCCGGCACATGTGCCAGTCGTATACCAAGTACCAGCGCCGATCAGACAGCCTTTGTTAGCTCCACCGGTGTAGGCCTGGAGGAAACCTTTTCCAGAGAAAGGAGCGCCAGTCCCAGTTGGGGCAGGTGCAGCGCTAGTGGCTGTGCCGCTTGGGCTCCCTGTGGCGTATTTGACGAGATATTTGACGCCTGTGGCAGGGCAGGTTGATTTGGTTCCATCTGGTGTTTTGTTAGTGGCCATGAATGGAAGGGGACCACGGTTCCTGGGAAGATGGGGCCGTACCTGGAGCTGCTGGGACGAATTCGCCGGTTTGAACACTACCGCGAACGTTGTAGTGGTACCAGATCTCCTGTAAAACGCCACTCTTGCATCCCAATGTTGGAATAAATCCATGGGAAGCCTTGAGTGCATCTTGGATCTGGGCTAGCGTGTACGTGGCACTGGCAGATGGAGTAATGCCAGCGTCGGCGAGAATCTGTAACAGCATTTAGAACAAGCACATTGCGCCTCGGGTTTCTGCTTACCTTGTAGCTGTTCAATCCCTTGTTAAGCTCGACGGCCTTCTCAAAGTAATCCACAACCTCGGTTTGAGGCTTGTAGTTATCATAGCACGTCGTATCGAGGGTGCTGATACAGGTTCCGTGCTTACCCCACTCGTGCTCCCAGAACGTCTCGTCATCGCCCTGATAATCCTTCCAGTTGGTGTCCATGTACGTGAGCAAGTCCGTCTTGCCGAACGAGTTGAGAATGGCAGTTATGTTGGTGTATTCGCGCGATGGATCACAGTTGGCATCATACGTGCCGTCGCAACGGTCTGGCCACAGGCCATGAATTGTCCATGCATCAGCAGGGCCTGGGGGTGTAAGCGGACGTTAAAAAGGGCAGACGAGGCCAGGCAAATAGTTACCGGTGCTGGGGTCTGTGTCCCAGAATTGGGTGAGAAGCAATTGTCCTCCGGGAGCATTGAAGCAGCACAGGTCGGCTTGGGCAGTTGTGTTGTGGCAGCTCAGCTGCGGATTAGAGCAACTCATTGGAGCGGGAGGGAAGGTCGAAGCGGAGCTCGTTGGTGCTTGAGACGTGGAGGAGATGGTGCTGGGAGTGTTGACAACAGTTGACGGAGCTGATTCTGTCGGCAGATCTATACTTATAGATGTGCTGGTCACCCCGCCGATAGTGCTTGTCAGAAACGAGCTGGACGAGGTGCTGGTCACCCCGCCGATAGTGCTTGTCAGAAACGAGCTGGACGAGGTGCTGTCAACACCTGAAGATAACGTAGAGCTGCCTGTTGAGGAAAGATCACCGGGGGTGCTAGTGAATGTTTCATCCCCGCAGACATAGACGTAGACGGTTGGCTTCTCGACGGCCTGCACCGCAGCTGCGATCGGCAAGAGAGAAGCCAGTAGGAATGCGGCCGAGGGAACCATGTTTGTGATTGGGAAACGCTCCGAATGACAGAACAAAAGCAAGAAAAGATAGGCGCTTTTTCAGCGGAGAGAAGAAGCCAAAGGAGACATAGTGGAAATAACGGACATACTTATGGGATTCGAAGAAGCACGTTCGAATGGAGACGGAATGTATGGAAGGTGTCGAAGGTGTCGAAGGTACCCCACGTGTCGATCTTGATAACCACAGGGAAGAGCTAATGCGGGCAATCACTCGGCCAAACAAGACATGATGGCGGCACTATGGCGGCACCATGCCGAATTGCGATGGCTTGTGTTCCATTATACATAGTTTTGCTTGGTATTGCATGGTTTTTCATGGTATTTAGTCGTTAGTTGGGGGGCTATTCCAGCCAAGCCAGCTCTAGAAGCAGTTTGTCGCCGTCTAAGACGTCGAAGTGAGAAATAAAATAAGATGAGATGCGATGGGTTATGCCTGGCTTACGATGGTAATAGTGGTCTTAGGTGGGTTTTGGTGTAGTTGGCCTGACACGTGGGGCTATTGAACGCTGTAACGCGATTTGCCAAGAACAATTCGGGGCGCTTGTTGTTCCGTTTAGACTTGGACGGGAAAGGCAGGTACGACGCGGGTGATGCGGGCACGAGGTACGAGATCCGAGACTAGTGGGTTAGTACTCCGAATACCGTATCTTGCTTCCTTGCTCTATCTTTTGTTTTGTCAGTCCCTGATTATTAACCATATAATAGTATAGTAATATAGCTATATAGGAGCGAACCCTGGTTGATAAAAGTACTGATATTAAATGTCTGTTTTATTTATTTTTTACTTACTGCCTGCCAACTTCTCACCTATTTGCTTGCAACCGTGGAACTTCTCAAATCTTTCCCCGTCCAGCACCACGCTTAACTACCTTCTCGACTGATGCCAGAGGGGTCAGGGTGTACGCATACGGAGCCTTGGTGAAGTCTCCTTTTTGAGTAATATTCACGCCCGCAGTGCCGAAATCGTTCTCTATTTTCGGTATTAGCGCGGTTCTACAACAGATACGATGGGAGAAAAGTCTTACTAGCGCCAAGGTTAGCAAATCCATCAATCTCATAATCTCCATCAGGCGAGGTGTTAGGGGAGTCCATTGGGATGACAAGCCCGTAGGTGCTCAGTGCCTCGGGGGTGTCGCCGCGGAAGACGTTACCCTCGACGAGGACTTGGTTGTTGGAGCGGGAGTGAATAGCCTGATAATGGAAGTCATTGTAGAAGTTGTTGTAGAGATGCTGATGTCCAAATCGACCAGCTGCGGATATTGTTAGTCAACTAAACCGAGAGAGTGGAATGGAAACAGGTACGCACCATTGCCGCGAGTGCCCATATTGTCCCAGTGGTTATGATGATATGTCACGTGGAGGTGTCCACTGTCCTCGTCGCCATTGGAGTCGCTGTTGCCGACGAGAGATGACTAGAAAGTGTTGGCAAAGTACATAAACAATTTTTGGGAAGGTCACATACCTTCCAGTGGTCATGGAAGTAGTTCCAGGACACGGTGATGTAGTCTGACGCGTGTATAATATCAATCTGGCCGTCCTGTCAAGCAACAATTAGCTTTGCTCTAAGCTTTAAACCACCGGATTCCTTTCCATGGTCAAATTGAAATGCCATGGGATACGAATAGAGAAGGCTCGCGTACAAATTTATCAGGTCCGCCATCTATGTCGGAAGAAAACTCGTTGTGATCAACCCAGACTCTAGTTGATCTCGAAATCGTAATGCAGTCATCGTCGAGGATATCGTGGATATACAGATTCTGGATTATCACATTATCCGCGTCGACGATGGTGACACCTGCGCCAGTGATAGTTGCTCCGTCGCAATCGCCAATAAGGCTCTTGTTGGAGCCGACCTTGAGGCGCGAAGGAAGGTCGAAGTCACCCTTAATGACAACGGTGAGAGGATTATTGCCCTTCTCGAGTCAGATATACGTGCCAAACGAACTGATCGCTCCGTGGAGATTTTTCTTACCTGGACAGCGGTTGTGAGCGCACCAGCTGCTGTGACAGTGGTTGTTGGTCCACCCTTTCCACCTGTCGTCTCGCCAAGGGGGTTCTCCTTGGCGTATCCCTCAAGGGCAAACGACTTTTGCGGGCGGCCAAGGCCAGGGACAGCGACTGCCGCGCCGGCCAGAAGGTTGGCAGTGAGGGCAAGTGTGAACTTCATCTTTCCGGAGGCACGTCAAACTTCAATTTGAAAATGAGACGAAACGAGGTCTGCGGTGGTGGCAGGAAAGTATGGAATGGAATGGAATGAGATGAAGGGCAGAGGAGATAACAAAAAAAAGCTGAACATGTCCCCTATTTATAAAGATGCGGAACTCTTGAAGCAGATCAGCCGTCGTTGATCACGAATCTCTATTACTCCAAACGTGCTCTGTTGTCCTGATATATTTATCCGTCTTAGCACTCTGGTCTGAATCCCCGCATTCTTGGCATAGCCTCCCCAGCCTGCATGGCCCTTTAACTTTATTCTTGGCTCTCCATCGAAAATGCATGTCACGCAGTATCAAAATCAAGACCGGAAGTTGGTTACCAGGTCACAGGAGGAGTTGAATCGTGCGAAAGTGGTTGAGATTAATATAGCAAACAGTGCAAACATAATAAAGTAAACAAACTATAGTAGATCATCCAGGGGTCGGATTGAAGATGTTCCATCCACCAATAAATATCAAACCGACAGCGGGAGTGACGTCCAATGGCGGGGAACGGGATTCGATTATTCCTCCACTCAGCGATTGTGGCCAAGCTTCTTTCCTTCCATCAATTATTCCCCGGATTATGCTGTCAAACAGCCTCTTCTTTACCCTCCTTTATTACCCTGATATATGTCGTGACGTAGCTGTTATCCGGACTAAAGCTACTGCAGTATTCAAGACGGCGTTCTCTTCGGCCAGTTTTCTTGCCATCTGTCAGCCTGATAGATTCGAGTTGTCGCTGTAAATAGCTCCATTTATCAAAATTAATTCCAACAACTTACAAGAAATCAATCACTGCTGCATCCCAAGCTTAAACCCGCCAGGCGCTTGTCTCTGGAACAAACCCTTCGGATCATATTTCTTGCTCGTGGCCTGCAATTCCGCCACGCTCTCCGGCCCGTATGAAGCGATGGGGTTCTGTTGCTTGTCTGCATAATTCAAGTACTGGAATCGGCGCAGGAGCCCCATCTCAGATGCCACGCTCGCGATCTCATTGAACATATTGTGGAGCTCTGTGTCGACCAAGTCATTTGCCTCGTGGTCGTCGAATTGCACCAATTGTAGGATGACTGTGGTTGGGTATGTGAGCAATTGCCAATATCTCTCAACAGAGGACTTACCAATGCGATCACCAGTCTCAGCACTTAGACCGAGTGAGTTTCCGCCATTCTTTTCTCCAAAGCTATCCACCAGTGCTGGAAATGGCTCCATCATTATAGTCCACTTGACCCCGCCGTTCACCTGCGGCATAATCTTGTGAACGGTGGCGTTGCTTATATCAATGATCTTGGAGAGAAGTGCTGCATCGGTGCCATATGTACCCGTGTAAGACAGATGATTCCTGTTTATGTTAGTCTAGGTTTACTACTCCTATTGCTGTTTATTTACTTATTGTACGCAACTTTGGCCCCCATCTTCTGCCCCAGAGCAATGGAGCTAATGTTCGTAATTGCAATGTTGTTGCTCAATTGGGGCTTAATGCCAACCAACGGCTGAAAGATTGGCGGATTGGCAACTGGCTTTGTGTATGCCACAGTATGGTTCATGACCCAATATTTGGTCGCAGAATTAAACTTGAAGTCGCCCACCAAAGCAGCAAAAGGGTCCTCATTGGCATTTGACGCAATATCGACGACGGCTTGGAAAACTTCCTCGCGGCTATCGATGGATTGACCGAGATAACCCGCCCACATTTCGCCTTGAGGGAATGTGCGCAAATCAAATGATGTAGCGATGCCAAAGTTGCTGTTCCCGCCCTTCAATGCTTTTAGTAGATCTTGGTTGGATGTGGCGTTGGCATTGACGATCTCTCCGGAGGCAAGTACGACCTGAAACCATGAGTATTGGTATGGGAATCGTTTGAAAATACCAACTTACTTCGACATTCAAGATATTATCGGTTGCCCAGCCCACTCGAGGGCCATAGAACGATATTCCACCTATGCGCGGTTAGAGAAAAACTAACGGCTGCGGCTGCTACTCAAATTAATTCAATACGAACCTCCAAGGAGCACTCCAGCTACACCAACATCGCCGTTCCGACCGCCGGCAACGGAAAGGCCTCTGCTGTCAAGATACTCATAGACTTCTCCCCATTGACTTCCAGCTCCGACTCTGGTGACAGTTCCTTCTGAGTTGGTCTCGATCTCGTTAAGCCGGCTCATATCAAACTTGGCTCCTCCATCAATATTTGTAGCTCCCACAACTGTTCCGTGCCCTGCACCTTTAATTGCAAAGTTGCATGACTCGATGTTTGAAATGATGGAGATGGCGTCTGATACTTCGGAAGTTGTTGATGGCACAATAATACAGCTCGGGATAATTTCTGACTGTTGTAAGGCCCAATACGAACTCTGTGAGTTGGCATACGTGCTGCTTGAATTAAAAACCACCGAGGGTCCCAAACCGGCAGAAAGTTGAGTACACTATAAATATGTCGTCAGATGCATACTCCATTAACTAAATATATGGGCATAAATACTCACACAGGTATCACTTCCCCCGTCAAATCCGAAAATGTCATTTCCTCCACCGTTCAAGCTCGAAATATCGCCGGCTCCGCCTCTTAGGCTCAAATTAGATGAGTCTTTTGAACCTCCGCGTAAGTTATCAGTACTGTTAACTCGAAGTCTGAGGGATTCTACGCCAGATTTGATACGGATGCTGGCCATGGCCCCTTTCACCCAATCCATGTCGATTCTCGCAATTTTAACGACTTTATTCTTCAGGGAAGCAACTCGCTGGCGCATTGTTTTACGCGGTGGCACCGATCGATATAGTACGGGCCTTTCTGGATCATATCTGAGGTAACTCGGAGTATCCCATGATTCGTCATCTGCCCACAGAGATGATGCCGGACTATTCTCATAGGCATCTTCTCCTGGAAACCGGCAAGGGTTGTTGTTGCCTGAGTTGTCATTGACTGACCAAGTTCGAGGCCACTCCCTCTTTCGAGAAAGTTCCGCGGCAGGTTTAAGCTTAGGAATTTGCGTCTTTCGCCGTTTGGTGCCTTTTGGGGTCAGCTCACTGGGAACTTCCTCGGTGTTGCTCTCGTCTGTGACAGCTTCAAAGTCGCTTGTAAGTTCATCTATTGCGTCTATTGCCTCTGAAACTGCCATGTCTTCTGCAGATGGTGCAATGACAGTCTTTGCTTGAGGTACTATAGAAGACGAGCACACACGAGGATATACAATACCAGGGGACTTTGTTGCATCGATGGTCAGCGGAAGAAATTCTTGCTTTAATGACGTTTCAAGCACTCCTCGGTGGACAACTTCATTCTCGTCCCACTTTGAGCCTATGTAGCTGTGGCCACTTGCCTCACCGGCGTTGTTGGTGCTCATGTCTCAATAGCGTATGCGGATGGCTCCGATAGGTAGCTAAAAGGCCCGTTTATCCAAGTCCGTGGATAAATTTGCGTGGCATTGATATCTAACGTGGTTTATCAGCGAGCGGCGCATATCACCGAGCGGCGCACTTGGTATCAC
>JPKE01004290.1:0-40131 GCA_000750995.1 Pseudogymnoascus sp. VKM F-4520 (FW-2644)
GGGGGTTTGGTTTGCATAGCTAGCGGAAGGGGGGGGTGAGGAGGCCCTTGGGATACTCTAGAATAGTTCTAGTGTAGGGGGGGAGGCGGGAATTTTATGTCTGCGCCATAGTTGATTGTCTTTCATGGTGCGTGAATTGTGATGTGATTGTGAAATGTTTGCGTCTTTGTGACGCTCTATGCTGTTCTATAATGCTTTGTGAATGCTGTTGACGTAGTAAACCCCAAACCTCCCCTATCATCCAGAGAACCTCATATCCATCCCTCCCCCGTCCATCTCTGTTAAACCCAAGCCCTAACAAGACGGCCTCAGGACGGCGTGGGCGTTGGGGGTGCGGTGACGATGTAAGCGCCCCGCTGGAAATGCGGAGTTGTTTTTTGTTTTTTCTACCTTTCTACGCTTCTACCTCTTGTAAACTCCTACATCACGTGAACAACCAACCCTTCCATCCAGAACATCACGTGAACCACAGCAACTCACACACACGTGACTTCTCATCGAAACTGAAATACCTTGTCGACCGCAACGATGATAACTCTCGCTCAGGTACGTCTGATGATTCCTTCTCCCTCCCTCCTTGCGCAGATTAGTCCCTGTGATCTGTGATATTTAGTAGAAATACTACTGACACCCAGAAAAGCTCATGGACCTCGTCTGCACCTCCGACGCCCTGACCATCGCGGAGATCGTGGCGAATATCCTGCACCGCGATGATGAGGATGATTTCTACCTGGGCGCGGAGAGCCTGTGGGTTAAGAGTGGGGAACGTTGGACGAGGGAGGCGGCGAGGGAGTTGGGGTGGGGGTGTAGGTATCTTGTGATGATGGAGGTGAGGGTGCTTTGTGGTTGTTTGCTTTCTTTCACTTGCTGAGTTTTTTGTGCTTTTGGTGTGTCTTTGTTTTGGGGGCTGGCGGGATTGCTGGCTGGCTGGCTTGCTTGCTGTATTTGTGTGATAATTGCGATGGGGACTAATGGAACCACAGGACGCTGTTGAGGAAACTGAGGGCTCGGAGTGGATCAAGGCCAATGCGGATCAGAGACGCGATTTGAGGGAGCAGAAAATCATGATGGCGACGCTCGTTCATGTGTACCTCTTTCTCTTCTACGAGGAGGGGCATCGACCGAGATGGCTTGTCAGGGATAAGGCGTGGGGGGAGGATCTGGAGTTTAAGATTGATGATAGCGGGGAGGAGGTGGAGATTTGGATTGTTAAGGGGAGGGGAAGGAAGGTTAAGGTTGATATTGGTGAGCGGATTGAGCTTCGATGAGGAGGTGTCTGGGATTGTTAAATGAGGGGTGTTTGTTTTGTTAGGCGCTCTTTTGCGGTTTGAGGAGGAAGTCTTTGTTGATTGTCCAAATGTTGAGGTTTGTTTTGCGGAGGAAGATGTCTGTAGGGGAAGGTCGTAGGGCGGACGCTAATGCACCCCGCATTGCGCTAGGGATTGGTCCGTGCTTTCCACCTGAACGGAAGTCGTCATTGCGTGTTTTGAGGATCGGTCGTGCCTTCCTTGTATGTCAAGGTCTTTATATACTTTATGGATGGGAGGTTCCTCTTCTTTCACAGATTCAGTTACGATTTTTATGATGTGTTGAAAGCACGGTTAATTCTTGTATTTCACTGGACTGAATTGGATGTGAGAACAGACATTCGACATTCAGTGGATTAAGAACAATGCTCGCAACGATGTGGAAGAAGGTACTGGCTGTTTCTGCGCTGTCAGCTGCCATTGCGAATGCCTCGTCGCTGACTCCGCCTGTGCTGCCGCTGGCGGTGCGGAATCCGTATTTGAGTCTTTGGCTTGGGAATGCGAGGGGGGAGCCGTGGGAACAATGGCCTATGTTTTATACTGGGGCGCAGGTAAGGATGATACTGATTCTGAGGTTGGGGGGTAGGCTGACGGGTGTAGGTGGGATTGTCGATAATGGCGGCGGTGCCGGAGAGTGGATTGGTGTATCCGTTGCTGGGGAGGGGTCACGACACTCTGTATGTTGGCAGGTGTCTATTGTTGTTGCCATCCTGTTCGTGGCTGATGTCTGTTCAGTAGCACACAGGTTACCTTTCCGACGTATTTGGGGTCTAGTTATGACGCTTCCACGACGAACCTCACGTATAGCATACAAGGGGGAGTCAAATATGAGAATGCGAGTGTTATTCTATCCTTCATCTCGCCGATAACACCGACGTCAACATTCAGACAGTCCATGCCAGCATCCTACATTAAGATCTACGTCGAAGGAAACTTTGACTTGTCTATCTACATTGATATCAATGGACAATGGGTCAGCGGAGATGACGAGAGCAGGATCCAATGGGAGTTCTCAGAAGGCCAATCCCAAGATCTAGGATCCCCGTCACTCAAGACGTGGAAGATAAGGAGGTCAGAGGAGCAGCTATTGACGGAGAAGAATGATCGAGCGGAATGGGGAACTCTACATTTCACAGGACCGGCAGAGTCAAACCATGAATCTGGGACTGCTTTCAACATGAGAAACCGCTTTAAAAATACAGGCGCACTGCGTAATGTTACGGACGGCAATTTTCGGAATATTAACCAGGATGAGCCGGTCTTTGCTTTTTCAAAAGATTTCAAGCTCAAGGGCGCTACTTCCAAGAATAAAGTGTTGTCGCAAGATAGTATCTTATTTACGATAGCGCATATACAGGATCCTGTCGTTCAGTTCGCAGCGGCGAGAGGCTTAACTCTGATGAGACCGCTGTGGGCATCCTGGTTCAAAATGGCAGATGCAATGATTAGCCACCACTATCTTGACTTTGAAAAATCGTCCAAACTCGCCGCCGAGTACTCCGAGCAGTTGGCTGTGGATGCCCTCAAATCTGGTTCGGAAGATTACAAGGACATCGTCGCTCTCTCGGCGCGTCAAGTTATGGGAGCTACGAGCTTTTCCGGGACTGCTGAGAACCCCTTGATCTTTCTCAAAGAGATCTCCTCGAATGGGGACTTCCAGACCGTCGATGTTATTTTCCCAGCCTTTCCGTTCTTCTTATACACGAATCCGAGATGGCTGGCATACCTACTTGAGCCGCTTCTTGAGCACCAGCTGAGTGGCCAATATCCAAACAAGTATAGTATGCATGATATTGGCACTTTCCCAATTGGAAATGGATATGCGGATGGGCATGACGAGTATATGCCGCTGGAGGAATGCGGTAATATGCTGATTATGGGACTTGCGCTGGTGAATTCCTTGGGTAGCACTTCGGATCCTCTTGGCCCACTGGGGTCGTTGGGTGAATATTCTGATGTTGGTGGAGGCGTATTCCCGCTGAGTTCTCAAATTGACAGGGTTGACAATGCGTGGGGAGGGGCTAAAGACAAGAAGCAGGTTTACAGTTGGTTGAAGAAGTCATATAGACTGTGGAAACAGTGGACGGGGTATCTTGTGGAGGAAGCATTGATTCCTGCGAACCAACTCTCAACTGATGATTTCGCTGGCTGGCTTGCCAACCAGACGAACTTGGCACTGAAGGGTATTATTGGGATTAGAGCTATGAGTGGGCTCTCTGAAGCTCTTGATGAGAGAAAAGACGCAGAGTATTATCGAGATATATCGGATGATTATATTGAGAAATGGCAAGAATACGGAATATCAAAAGATGGTACACATGCCAAGATTTCGTACACTTGGTACGGTTCCTGGACGACGATTTACAACCTGTTCGCGGATTCGCTCTTGTGCTTCCATCTACCAGATGCTACTAGCTCTCGGATGGGCTTGCACAAACCTGAAACCCAGAAGCCTATTGGGCATGGTCGGAAAGGAAAATCGAGAACTTATTTCATTGATGAGAAGATTTATAAGATGCAAAGCAACTGGTATCACAATGTCATGCAGAAATACGGCCTCCCCCTCGATAGCAGACACCTCTATACCAAGAGCGACTGGCAGTTCTTTGCCGCGGCCGTCGCGAGCAAGAAAGTTAGGGAGGAGATCGTGCAGAGTATTGCGCGGTGGGTTAATGAGACTGTTACTGGTATGGATATGCTTTTGCACCCCTCGTTGATTAAGTGCTAATGCATATGATAGATCGACCTCTCACGGACCTTTATGAAACTGAGGGAGAGGGGGGTTTTCCGGGGCCGCATTTCTTTGCGAGACCTGTGGTTGGTGGCCATTTTGCGTTTCTGGCTTTGGAGAGGGCTTGTGATGGGAGGGCGGTTGAAGGGCTGGACTTCTTGAATGAAGTGGATGCTGATTTGGGAGATCGGGAAGAATCAGTGTTGCCACAGGTTGATGAACTCTGATTGGCTGTCTCATTGCTTATACATAGCTTTTGCTTTGAAAGAAATTAGGAATATTTTAATGCTAAAATAGTATAACAAAGGAAAGTTGTGAACAATAGTGTTTGATTTCTCAATCTATTGTTTACTTGCGAGAACAAGGGGTAAGGTACCATTCACGTGATCACGGGATTCGCGTACACTAGCGTTGCGCTAAAAGGCCCGTTTAACTTGGAAATACGCTGACGAACGCGGCTCGTTCTATTTTCCTCCCCAAACTCCATCTCTTTCTTTGATCTTTATCTACTCGAGGACGAGTCAACCCATCGGAAACTTTGAATATATCGAGTTTCTGTCCCTTTGATAATATAATACCTGGTTCGTGATCAGACAACAGCCGAGGTTCCCGTCGCATTTGTTGACAGATATCCAGCTACACCATCCCTTTCACGTCAGCAACTTAATAATCAACATGGCTTCCATGGATTACGAGAACGAGAACGGAACTCGTTCATACGAGGGTATGTTTATCCCCCATTACAATCACGCAGCCGAACCTCAACAAGACAATGAGACTAACTCATACCCTTTCAGACGAAGCTCCTCGTTACGAGCGCGACCGTAGCGCCTCGCCACGCCCTCGTCGCCAGGACAGCCCTCGCCGCCGATCTGCCTCCCCAGGTGGCAATGGCCAGGTCGACTCCCGGTAGGCCACTTATATTCAATCCACTATTTGCGCAACTATCCTAACTAACAGACCACCAAGTGGCCCCAAGAACGACCGTGGCGGACCTCCTCCCCAGGATGATGGCGCCGTCAACCCGGGCTCCAACCTTTTCGTCACCGGTATCCACCCCCGCCTTTCCGAGGCCGAGGTCACCCGTCTGTTCGAGAAGTACGGTGAGGTCGAGAAGTGCCAGATCATGCTTGACCCCCACACCAAGGAGTCTCGCGGATTCGGATTCGTGAAGATGGTCACTGCCGACCAGGCCGACGCTGCCAAGGAGGGTCTCCAAGGTGAAGTCATCGAGGGCCGCACCTTGAGCATCGAGAAGGCCAGGCGCTCCCGCCCACGTACCCCAACCCCCGGCAAGTACTTCGGTCCACCGAAGAGAGGCAAGTGAAGTCCGATCCCTGTGTCTTACACAATTAACTAAAACCTCAGAAGACGACCCTCGCGGCCCCCCACCCGGAAGATGGGGCGATCGCTACGATGACCGCCGCCGTGGTGGCTTCCGTGACGACCCTTACAGCTACCGTGGATCCCGCGGTGATGACCGTGGCGACCGCGGATACGGCCGCCGTGAGCGCGACGACTACGCTCCCCGTGGAGCCGACCGTTACGGAGGTGGACGCGATGACCGCTACGGTGGTGGACGTGATGACCGCCGTGGCGGCGGTGGCGGATACTCCGACCGTTACGACCGCGGTGAACGTGGTGGAGATCGCGATGGTGGACGCTCATCCCGTGATGCAGCTCCGCCAGCCGCCTATGGTGACCCAGCCCCTCGCGGAGAAGCTCGGGAGCCATACGGAGGTAGATACAACGATGATGAGAAATACTCCCATCGTGGCTATTGATCGCTAATCCTCATAGGTGCGGAGCGCCCTTCGCGTTAAATGCGCACGATCCCAATTATCACAAGAGCCTTTGGATCTGCGACTTTCATTGATGCGGGTGCACTTCCACCAGTTTTTCTTTACGGGTTTCGGCATCAGAGATTTAAGTGCGACGGAACGGATGGGGAAAAGCAATTTGTTATATCAGGGCGTGCTCGGCGGATCGGGTAAAGCACGACTTCTCGCGTGACAGGTTGCTTTCGATACTATGGATTCTAAGGTTTCTTTTGTCTTTCATGGTGCCATAGGGCATGCGACTTTCGATCGAACAGATGGATCTCAAACGCATGGAACGCGGCCTTTAATAGGTTCGCGTCTTGCCCTGGATCACAGCACGTCTACTCTTCGATGAGCATGCACAGCACTTCTTGTACCACTAGCCAGCAGTTCGCTTTCGGCTTTGTCGTTTTCGGCCCATAACTCCTGAGGTTTTCGACTTCGTCGTCAATAGTCGCCTGAGAAAAATCGAATCAACTCAGCCTCAACCTACGTGATCAACACAGAAAAATGTGCGCTGAATGACGATATATTCATAACGTACCTCTTCGTCGAAAGCGGCTGACTATGATAATAACTTCGCCTGCCAACCCGTTTTTAATCGCTTCCATTTAGTCGCCCTCAACACCTTGTAACTTCGTACTTCTCCGCCCGCCTCGCTGCTGCGCCTAATCGTGATATCCATATCAGTATGGATCCGCTCCCTCGCCTTCTTTCGCCCATTTATACCGCCTTGAACCTCCACAAACTCGCTTTCTTCTGACTACTCCATATCCAGAGCGTTTCGCATAACAAAAGGTAACTGCTGTATAGTTGAAAACGTTGCTAATTCAGGGTGGTATGCCTAGGAAACTTTCGGGATATTTGCTGCATTTGCCAAGGATCGGCCACTCCGTTTGGCTAGATATCCAATTAGCTTTCGTCGAGCTTCCGTTGAGTCACCTATTTGTGCGACACTGGAGTTCGCTGGTGTGTATGTGCAACATACATCACACCCGACACCAGTTTAATCGTGCCGTTCCCTCGCCGCTTTCATCTGGCAAGGGAACTTGCCCTGGATGATAGTGGCCGGCTGTTGATGGTTTCCTTTGGGGAAACCACCGGGCTTGAGAAAGTTCCGCAGGCGACTGCGTTTTGCTATACCTCTGAAATAGCGGAATGGGGGATGCATTCCGTTTGTAACACGAGGCTCACATCCTCAACGGGTGTTATGTTGCACAGCTTGATGAAGATCAACTACTAAGTGCTGAAGGTAATGTACCAAATCAAGCAACTTCTGATAGAAGGTTGCCATCCCATACTTGTTTCTCTATACATACTACGTTTCATTTGTAAAGGGCTCAACATAGATACATATAAAACATCTCAATAAGAACATTGACAGTAATCTCGTGACATTCTCAGCTACGTGTTTATAATATCGCCCGCAGCTTCGAGATCCTGAAATAAACAATGTCATCCTATAGTAACAAGTCCCCTCCCCCGCTTCGCCTCAACTCAAACAACATCCCTCTCTCTACTGCCACTCGCACTTAGTTGCAAGACCCAAACGCCTTCTGGCATCCCGTCCCACAATGCGAGTCATCAGACCCGCACGCCCCAAATATCGCACAACAATTCCCAAACCCACTCCCCAAACACGTCGCTCCATCCCCCTCATCCCCACAAAGCCCATCCCAACTAATCACCCCCGGTGTCCCCGTCTCCGTCGTCCCGCCCCCCGTGACAGTCACGCGCGGAATCGTAGTCGTCCTCTGCACAGTCGTCACGGCAGTCGAGGTAACCACCTTGGTGGTGCGCGCGGTGACGGTGACGGTGCGGACACTCGTCAGCGTATTGGTCAAGGTGGCGGTCTTGGTGGGCGTGGTGGGGTGCGCGACATCGAGGCAGTCGCAGAGTTGTTGGATTAGGGCGAGGGGGAGGTCGCCGAGGGATTGGCGGGCTTCGAGGGCTGGCTCGGGGAGGGCGCGGCGACGGCGCCCGAAGACGGTGGTTAGTTCGGTGACGGTGGCGGTTATGGTCTTGACGGATGTGCTGGGGTGTGTTAGTTTGTGGGATGCGGTGGGGGGGTGGGGAGGGGCATACGCAGTCTGTGTGGCGGTGGTGTACTTGGTGATGGTCACGTAGGCTGAGGTGGTCTTGGTTGTTGTCACGGCACTGGGTGGATGTCAGTTGTCCGCTATAGAGAGGGGTTGGGAGAGGGGTCAACGTACGGTGGGACGGTGTAGGAGAGGGCGCTCGTGCAGAACGCGGAGAGGGAGACGGAGTCAGGGAATCCAGCTGAGGCAATGGCCTTGAGAGAGGAGCATTGGGCTGGGTCAACCTGGGCCACCACTCCTGAGGAGAGGGCACCAAGAGCCAGGACGAGAGCTTTGAGGCTGACCATTTTTGAAGCTTTAGACGAGTGGAAGAATGATTTTGCCAGGAGTTAACAAGGAAAGGATCAACAGCTGGGTTTGGGGAGAACCAAAGCACACCTTATATGGATTTCCGGACGAACGATGGTGACCCACGGGATAACTCGAACCACGTTCAAGGGGAACGAAACAATAGTCTGTCTATACCCATAGTATGGTGGTGGGCTCGTCTAGACAATATTGATCATTCGCACTCTGCACGTACAGGCTGATTGAGAAATGAGAGGCTCGCCCCTGGCGATCCAATATACTCGACATGGTGACCATGGTAGCCAGGCCTTCGTATTTTGATAGATGCGACGGAGAATATTGGCACTATAGGAAATATATAACCTACAATTTTCATGCGCGAGCGCTGTGACTATGGACACTATATTCCCAATATCTCGGTCCAATGACTTGGATGCCCGCATTCCGGATAATAAGAGAGAGAGTTGCCTGCCGGCTGTGAGGTTCTATGATGAAGCAATCTGGCCAGGGACCGCTTGCTGTATCGCATTGCCCATCGGCTCCTGTAATGCAATGGAGGTAGCTACCGACGGGTCATGCGGAGTTCCTGATATTGATTCTGTGGCCAGAAGAATATATCACCGTGCCCATGAGCTGGTCGAGCTGGATCGTGGGGATATATACCTGCCGGTCTGGGGTAAACGGGGTATAGTAGAATCTGTGGCCCTATAGCACTCGTAAAGTGAAAAGCAATAAATGGGGTCGGACACGGCACGATCTTTCAGACGACCTCCGAGTTTATATATGATTCCATATTGGATTCCGGAGACGGATCCGTGACCAGAAATGGCAAGATTGAAGTTTCACAAATTGAAGCCTCAAAGGTTGTAAGTTAGACGAGAGATATGAGGGGCTTGTCTCGGAGTTTGTCTGTTCCTTTTAAGGTTCACGTCTAGTCCCGCTCCCCATGTGGACACCAACGCACATCGGGCGCTAGCGGGACATTCATCCGAGCTGGTGCCGCTCTTGACACGACGACCACCATCGACACAGCTAGACCCTGAAGCATTGTCATGCTCTGCCCCGCGAGGATCACCTGGGAAAACCGACTTCCAACGTAACCATCCTTCGATACAAGGCCACCATAGTCTAAGTACTCCGATGTACCTGGCGCTGGTATGGCTGCTCTCCGGCGAGGCCAAGAGCCAATGAGGCTAGATGTATCAGACGCGCAATTTTCCGACCTGCCATTCATCTCGGCCCTCTTTCTCATCCGCTTCGATGCCAAAACTGGCTATGCGATAAGCTGGAAGCGCGCACTCCCTGGAATTGACCTCGAGGGTGGCGTCGAATACAAAAGCCTGCCGTCCGGGTTACATACTGTGAAGGAGGACCTGATTTATTTTGTGCATGGGAAGCATGCTGGATTGAGCGCATTTATTAGCGCAGAGGCCTCCGAGGAGTCGCGAAATGCGCGTATGATAGCTGTGGGTGTGCTGGTTCCATTGAGTTACGGCAGGCTGGGGAGGAGTTGGATGCACGCAGAGAATCTGAATCAGTTAGCTGAGTAAGTTGACCGTTTAGTCGCGTGCCATTGCGCAATATTAACCAGGTTCCAGAAAGCTCGCCGTTGAAACCCCGGACTTGACTCTGCTGGAGGAATACTGGGACTCGAATAAGTTACAAGAGGGCAAGGGCTCCGCGCAATTCGACTCCATCATCGACTCGCCTTCAAGCTTGGTATTCAAGCCTCTGCCAGGTCGACTTACACAGCATGATGGTCACTCAAGGACCCGCTCGGCATCGGATGGGGCCGCATTGATACCTCCAGGACAGAGCTTATCACTTTATCACCCTGCTTGGAGCCTGACCACGCTGCTGGATACGTTCGGGCCGCTTATATTTCCAATTTATCGGTCTGCGTTGCTGCGGAAGCGCATCCTAATTTCCTGCCATGCGCCAGTTCAGGAAACCTGTGACTTTGGTAATACCTTGAGGTTCCTATAGTCAGAAGTGTCCAGCTAACAAGATATAGTTTATGATTTATCTGTCCTCTCCAATATACCCCTTGCAGTCTCAAATCTCATCAGCACCAGAGCGCCGTCCCAGCGCTTAAGGCCTTTGTTTTCTATTGGTGTGCATGATATACCCCTCTTAGAAGAGGACCTTCTAGCGTCGACACAACCTGAAGCAGTAGTCGGCGATGATTCTGACGAAGAAGAAGATCTGGGGCAAGGCTGGGTTGCCTGCACCACAGATGGCATTCTCTCCACAAAAACAAAACTTTATGATGTGCTTGTCACCATGCCTCTTGCGCATTCTCAAGATGCGGTGGAGAAAGTCTGGCCCGACGTCAAATCTCCTAGTGGAACTGCTGTTAAAGCCACTCAGCGAGACCTCCGCCGCTATAGAAGTTTAATGTGGGGTCTCTCCCGGGCCAAGGTCGAATCACAAAACCCTGCCCCGGAAAGAAATGATAGCGGAGGGAGGCTTCGTCGGTCCGATACGAGTACAACCTTGGTAGAGTCTCTAGTGCCAGAATCTCCCCTGTCGAGTCTTCCGGAAACAGATACCATAGTTGAGCCTGTATCGTGGTCTGCACTTGCCTATACGGGCTTTATATGGTGGGCTTCAGCTGGCGAGGGAAGTATTGCTCTCGACGATGAGACGGAACTTGATAACTCACTCCTTGATGGGCTGTCACTTGAACCCCAAGCACCCCGAACGTCCAAGGGACGTACATTTTCAGGCGCCAGTATGTTTTCTCAGAACGCCAATTCAAGTGCAAAGAAAGAGCTTGCCATTATCGCGTACTTCCACCGGTTGACAACGCTTATACTCAATACATTGTCAGACATTGTCGATGCTGCTGATTCTGATGATGACGATATTGCTCCTCTGCGACTTGGCACCAACAGAGATGAATCCGAGGCACCTCCCATAATTATCACCAGAGCTGATATGAAACGAATGGGCCTCGATGAGTGGAGTGCTGATGACCGGAGTTTCGCAGAAGACATGATGAAGGCGTACTTTGACCGTTGTGCGAAGGTTGAAAGCCACAGTGTAGATATCTGTGGTGTCAAGATATGCTGATCAGAGCTACAATTAAAAGTCATTGATAAGAGAGCATCTTCTGTTGTATAACACTCATGAATATACATTCAGAGCTCCCTAGAGTAGGAGGAGTTACGGCGTGGAATGGTCATGGAATAGTCTCAGTTGGAAGACATGTATGGAAAGAAGGCTAGTAACAGCTTTTACGGGCTTGAAAATTAGCTATGGGTTTATATATAAACGAAAGAAAACTTACTATTTTTTAGAGCCGGTAAATGTTATTCCCTGATATGAAAAGTGATTGCATTTGTGACATGTGGTAAACCCTGTCCGAAAAGTGAAGCCTGAGGCCGCCGAATTTTGCCTGGTCAAAGCTGTTGTTATCGGTCCAGAGTGCTCGCCATCCCGACAAGAACAGCTTTGCCACTAGCAATCACTTCAACGCTGATATCTCAACCTCAAATACCCACAACCGGTCTTCAATATGTGGATGATCAGTTGGTGTACGTGAAGTTCCATGCCGTGGGCGGCTTCAGCCTTGGAAATGTGCTGACCTTGGGATATGATAGTCTGGGACGTCCTGTCCTCCTTGGGACTCCTCAATAAGCACGCCAAGCTGCTGTTCCTGGGCCTTGACAATGCCGGAAAGACGACCCTGTTGCACATGTTGAAGGTAAGAGCATTGGATCATCAGCTGCCGGCGCGGCATGCTGGCAAGCCACCGGTGGTGGAATGGTAAATAGCTAACATGTGGCCCTTACAGAACGACCGTGTTGCGATTCTTCAACCAACCTTACATCCTAGTAAGCAAATATTGTGGCAATATGGTGTAATAGGAGGTCTCTGACAGGAGTGTAGCATCCGAGGAGCTTGCCATCGGCAACGTCAAATTCACAACATTCGATTTGGGTGGACATCAGCAAGGTACGACTCCTTTCACAGAGCGAGTCCGAATTTTATTGAGACAGCTAAATAACCGGTCCATAGCTCGCCGTCTATGGAAAGATTATTTCCCAGAGGTTTCCGGCATCGTATTCCTCGTTGACGCAAAGGACCACGAGCGTCTCTCCGAGTCCAAGGCCGAGCTCGATGCTCTCCTCTCCATGGAAGAGCTCCAGAAGGTCCCATTCGTTATCCTAGGAAACAAAATCGATCACCCAGACGCTGTTTCGGAGGATGAGCTGAGGCATCAACTTGGCCTCTACCAGACAACTGGCAAGGGCAAGGTGCCTCTTGAGGGGATTAGGCCGATCGAGGTGTTCATGTGCTCAGTTGTCATGAGACAAGGTAAGCACCGACGACTCTATTCTACAATCTATATATACGCGATACTAACTTTCTGCAGGTTACGGAGATGCGATCAGATGGTTGTCGCAGTACGTTTAGACGATACGAGCATACCGGCGAAGTGGAGGGGAGTTGGGAGGTTATGAGAGCAGCAGGGAGGATCCAGTTCGGACGAGTATATCATAAGAAGAGGAGTTTTGCAATGGATTTTACCGGTCTACTCTTTTTCGGCGATAAATCCGAATGCGTTTTATGTGCCTACGTTTTTAAGAATCACAATGAAGCTTCAATCCTAAACTAAGCCGCTCATATAGCGTCGATCCACATGTGCAGTGAAAGGGTTAATACAGCCACATGGACTATGAATCATGTGCCTATATCGTGCTCGCATTTTGCGAACATTTCCCCAGTGATATCCGATATGTTTTGATCCTTCCAGGTTCGTTGAGCGCGGATCAGGAATGGAGACGTGCCCAGTTTTGATATCGGCCAGATCAGCTGGTGACCTCATTGCTGCGGTACAACCCACGGCCAGAATCGGTGCAACTGACACGCTCAAAGCCCAACAAAAGAATAAATCCACGTAGCCACCATGTCACGAGCATTTTGATCTGAGACCTTAACGCGATGAATGTCAACTCATAAATATGCTCTGTACCTGCACTCAACCGCAGAGAACAACTACAAGCTTCGATTTAGAATGGCTGACCGCCGCAAAGCTACTGATGGCCCCCCACCAGATTCGAGGGCTGGCTACGACGTTTCCCTCCTGCCCGACTCGCAAGTACAATTTGTCTCGGAAGACGATATAGCAGCATTTGCGAAGGCTCTTGCTGCGCCAGACCTCGAGCCTATTGGCGACGATGCGAGCGCAATCATAGGCAACGGCGTCGACTCGCCGAGGTTGGATCGCATGAACTCGAATCCAAGTATTAGAGACAGGACACAGTCGCGAAAGGGCAGCCAAACGAGTCTTTTTATCACGAGCAAAAATGATTGGGCCCCGGTGCATGAGAGGGTTAGGAGGAAGGGTGGACAAGGGAAGACGGGGAAGAAAGTTAGGAGGCGGAAGGGCTTGATGAGGACAACGGATGAGACGAGAGAGGGATACCTATACTCGCTGCTGAAGTGGCCAATGCTCTTCATTGTCGTATTATGGCTGTCGGGACTGGGGATATCGTATCTTCTGACGCGGCTGTATATTTGGTTGTACGAGCAATTCGTCGCCTTGAGGGGCACCCGCAGCTTGCTCCGGAAAAAGATGCGGGCCACGACGAGCTATGCGGATTGGGTGAAGCTGGCACAGGAAATGGATACGTTTTTGGGTAACGACAAATGGAAAGAGGACGATGAGTTCGCATATTACGACCACAAGACAATTAGAAGGGTGCTTGACAGCCTGCGGAGACAAAGAAGGAGGGCTGAGGCTGAAGAGGGACTCGAAGGTGGGAGCAGCAAATATGGCACGAGGCCGATTGAGGAGTTGAAGACCTTGGTGCAGGCTTGCGTGAAGAACAATTTTGTAGGAGTGGAGAGCAATAGGCTGTACAGTCAGACATATTTTGGAACGAAAAACCTGGTCCAGGAATTCATCGATGAAGGTATGGGCCTCAAAGCTCGGTATGTTTTAAGGTCGTAATCTAACCTTTCTTTGCAGTTGAAAAAGGCGTGCAAACCCTTTCCCGGACGAAACAATTAACTCAAGAAGAGAAGCGGGCCACGTTCAAGCACATGTACACCAATGTAGGCCGAACAGCGCTCTGCCTTTCAGGTGGTGCTTCCTTTGCCTACTACCACTTCGGCGTTGTCAAAGCCCTCCTCGATGCCGACCTTCTCCCAGACGTCATCACCGGCACCTCCGGCGGCGCCTTGGTAGCAGCACTCACAGCAACCCGCACGAACGACGAGCTTAAGGCCCTCCTCGTCCCTGCCCTCGCCGCCAAGATCGATGCTTGCTCAGAGCCCTTCACAACCTGGTTCCCGCGGTGGTGGAAGACCGGCGCACGCTTCGACTCGATAGATTGGGCTAGGCGATGCAGTTGGTTCTCGCACGGCTCACTCACATTCCGCGAAGCCTACGAACGAACCGGTAGGATTCTAAACGTCTCCTGTATCCCAGCAGACCCGCACTCCCCGACTCTCCTACTGAACTACCTCACCTCTCCCGACTGCGTCATTTGGTCCGCAGTCCTCGCCTCCGCCGCCGTCCCCGGAATCCTCAACCCTGTGGTGCTAATGACCAAGCTACCAAATGGCACATTAGCTCCCTATTCCTTCGGGCACAAATGGAAAGACGGATCTCTGCGCACCGATGTGCCCTTGCGCGCCCTAAACCTCCATTTTAACGTCAACTTCTCCCTCGTGAGCCAGGTGAACCCGCACATCAACCTCTTCTTCTTCTCCTCGCGCGGCACTATCGGCGAGCCCGTCACGCACCGCCGCGGCCGCGGCTGGCGCGGCGGCTTCCTCGGCTCCGCTACTGAGCAGTACTTAAAGCTCGACCTAACCAAGTGGCTGAAGGTCGTGCGGCATCTCGAGCTACTACCCAGGCCCATGGGCCAGGATTGGAGCCAGGTCTGGCTGCAGCAGTTCTCAGGGACGATCACGGTGTGGCCGCGCGGCCGCATCACGGATTTCTTCCGCATCCTCAGCGACCCCGATCCAACCCGCTTGGCGTACATGCTGCAGACGGGGCAGCAGAGTACGTTTCCCAAGTTGCAGTATTTGGGGAATCGGATGAAGGTCGAGAGGGCGGTGGAGAGAGGGAGGGCGGAAACGAGACAGCATGTCAGGAGGGGGAGTATTGAGAGTATTATTAGTGAGGATGAGATGAGGAAGCTGTGGAAGGGGGATGGGGAGGATGGGAGCGGTGGGGTGGGGACGACGGATGAGGATACGGATTGGAATGCGGATGATGGGGTGTTATATGAGGAAGGGGTTGATGAGTTGGAGCAGGCCGTGGATTTGGATAAGTATGAAAGAGAGAGAGAGGCAGACGGACTAACGATGGCAGGAAAACGGGCGAGAGAGAAGACCAGTTAGACGTGGCCATGTCGTCTGGGAGATTTAGCAGGCGTTGCATTTAAGTGGTAGATGATAGTTACGATGATACGGCAACGAATACATTGGATATTTAATGTTTGACACCGAACACGAACAAGCTTTCCAAACTAATCACATATTTGAGTCGTTGTGCCGTCATGGCCAACTCTTAGTGACTGAGATGGAGATTTGAGGAAAGAAAGACAGACCGGCGCGATCGAGAGCCCACCTTCCGAATCAAACCTTGGAACCTACCCCTCAATCCTTCACGATGAACTTACTGGTAAAACATATCTCTGGTTCTAAATATGATTGGTATTCGCTGGGGTGTATGGTTAATATATTGAGTTGACTTTACGCTTTATAGAGTATAAGGTCAGCTAAAAAATCGGAGTGTAGCATGTTCCATTCCTTCTTGCAAGATGTGCAGCCACGTCCAGCTATATCTATATCTGGAGAAAAGAGGAGAATTTCCCATCACTCCAATCATTATTACACACACTCAAAACCCGCTGTGCCCGTTCCGAGTCCCCCATGAACCCGAGAGCATCGCTAATGCCCAACTCCAAAGCAAAAGATATTCCCCCGCTAAAGCAAGTCGAAGCCATGCCATCCATATATGATCATCTCCCCAGCCCCAAAAACGCCAGCCATGCAAATGCCATGCTTCGTAAATCTCATCACATCACCGTTGCTACAGCCATATGCCATCCACAACGCCAGATTACCTTCATCCCATCATTAACCCCTTATGCTTCACCTGATGACACTCCACTCTGCGAGCTTCCCAGTGCCGCCTTCTCCGTCCTCGCCCCGCTGCCCTGCCTTCTTGGGGAACGCGTTCCAGAACCGTAAAGTCTCATCACCGGCACCCGTAACAATGACTCTGCCATCAGGGCTCATTGCAAGATACAGTACACGGTAGGTATGTCCCGTCAAGCTGACCACCTGCGTCATGGATGGGTACTTCCACACCACGATCTGGTTCTGGCTGTACCCGTGCGTGCTGACAATTTCGTTGCTGTTCTTGCTCCATGCCAGATTACACACTTGGGAGCCCGTGTCGATCTCGTTGATTAGCGCGCCAGTGAGAGTGTTGTGGAATATGATTTTGCGATCCGCCGTTCCTCCGCCAGAGGCGAGCAGACCTCGCTGATGTGGCGACCAAGCAATAGCCTTCACGGCTGCGGTGTGCTCTGAGAATTTCCACGTCGGCGTCTCGGATAGCTTGTCCCAGACCAAGAGCTTATTGTCGTTCCCGCCCGACGCGAGCTGCCCGTCGTCGCAGTTCCAGCGCAGGCCACAAACTTCCTGCTTATGGCCCACCAACTTCCGTAGCCACTGATCCGGCTGTCGTACATCACGGTGGTAGATGAGGCGGTCTCTCGACCCGGAGGTCAGGATATGGTCGTTCCACGCCAACGCACCTACTCTTGCAGTGTGGCCAGTCATCGTTCGTAGCCTGCGGGTCCGAGCTGCATCCCATATTTGCACGAATCCTTTCCCAGTGCCAATGGCGATGTGCGAGCCGCGCTGGATCCAGGAGACGCTGGTGACGGTGTCGTCCTCGAGTTCGCAGAGCTTATTCACGCGCTGAGTTTCCGAGTTCCACATATACACACAACTGCCTAATCCAACACCGAGGATATCACTGCTCCCCCAGTCAACGAGATTGAGGTAGAAGTCGTCTGCGAGATCTGGCGCATCAAGGACTTTGTATGGAACCTTGTTAACGGCTCGAGGTTGTTTCCGTGGGCTCAGGAGCATATGTTGACTGCTTAGGCGCACTGGGGAAAGGCTGTAAATCTCCGATCGCGCATTGAGGTTAGGTCCATGCCGACTTTGAGGCGTTCGGGTTGGTGTAGGGTGGCCAGCAATATGGGTGTGGTGTCTCGGCGACATATATGTGAAGAGGTTCTTATGAGGTGTGGAAGGCGTCATTGAGTTTGTTACTGAGGTATTTGACCCATTGTTGGGAGGAGTGTGAGAGCGAGTAGGATCGTGGGCTGTTGTAGATGCTGAATGTATTGTAGTGTCCGGTGATAAATTAGTGGGAGTAGCTTGCGGCACGGAAGTGTCGAATATCTCTGCGCGAAGCAACGTGGAAAAGGTCCGGTTTGCCTCCTCAGCTGTCACAAATTAGCACATGTAACTATCCCCAATTCACGGCCACAGTGAAACTTACTCTTTTGGAAATGTAGTTCGCCATGTGGGGTCCGTTTCTTGGCTTTTGAAGGTGTCGCCGGCGAACCATCATCGTGCAGCAAGCTGAAGCTTGCCTGTAGGTCTTGTCCTTCTCGGTTTGGGATAAATCTAAAACGGTTTGTCAGCGAAACGGTCTTGAAAGGCGGCAAAAAGAACGGATCTGAACGCCAATCGATCTTGAATCCACAATATCAATTTCGATTCCAATAAGTCCACAAAGATGAGTCTTTCAGTGGCCTCTGGCTTCCTCCATCCACACCATCTCCTCATGCGCAAAGACACAACAGAAATCAAGCTCACCTATCGCCGTAGACCCTTTGCCTCTTCCGACTCGGACTGCCTCCAGGTGTGATATCCCTCGACCTTCCCCCCTCCTCAAACTCTTTGAACAGCGCTTTGCTGAGAGCATTCGGATCTAATGGCGCAGGCGCACTCGGTGTCCTTGACCGTGCGCGGGCACTATTGCTGTTCACATTCGTGTTCATGTTCGCATTCACCGTCGTCCGTCTCGTCCTCTCCTTCGGAAGTGGCGGTGTCATATTCCCTGGCGCCTTCTCGAGTGGCGGTGTGTTCAGTGAGTTGATGGTATCATTCTCAATAGCTTTTGAAGAAGAAGCCGCAGCTATGTCGGCGGTGAGATCGTCGCTGGTCCCCATGGTCGCCATCGGTTGTCGCAGATGGTGAAGGTGAGGTTATCGAAGCGCGCAAGCAATAAAGCGACAGCGTCGGAACAAAAATTCGCCTAGATCGATGTCGAGAATCGTGTGCACGATTTCTTCCTCATACACTACCGGCTTCTCTCGCCAGCCAGGTAAATGGTCGCCGTCGCTGTCGCAGGCACGAGTCGGCGTCGCAATCCACAGCGTCCCACTCCGGCGATGTTTATCGGGGGTGCTCCACTTCTATTTGTACCGCTCCGGATGCGATTTCGCAGTCTCAACTCCCGTGAAGTTTCGCTGTGCAACAATTTTGTAATGCGTAAATGGTGGATATCCTTCAGCTACAGCAGCTATTCCTGAAGCCTGCCTGGCGTGCGATTCGCCGTCGTCGTGAGGTTGTTGTTGTCGTTGCCGCGCTCGTCAATCGTGATAATGGGATAGGTAGGGGCCGCACTAAGCCATTTATGGAACAAGCGAGAGACGGAGGATTTGACCGCTGAGGTCGGTGAGGTAGATAGGTGATGTGGTTAGGAATAAAGGAATATAATGTTGATGTTGAAGGTGATGAAAGAAGGTTTCCGTTACAGATTTCAAAGTGATGGCTAGTCAACTCACTCTGTGTTTTGCTGCTAGCTACAATTGCTCTGTTGACGCTTCCTTCCCCAGCGGTAGTAAGCCAGCAAACAGAATGCAACACCAACCTCTCCCGACTCCACCGCCCATCACCAAAACGACAACATCAAAACATCACGTCGCGTCACTTTTAACCTCTCCATCCCCAACCCTCTCCTCTCTTCTGCACTATTCACTCCCCGCCCCACACCCGCCGCCAAATCCCACACTACCAGTATTAGCACCCCCCAGATCTGCCTCGCCAGGTCAATGATTCGGCCTCCACGACCATAACAAACCCTCCAGCGGCCCGCAACGGGGTGCACCGACACCAGACAGGGCACCTAACAGGGTCTCTGTTAGGCCCCCTAAGGGCGTTGCTATGATCCAGAGAGACACGCCGAATCACCTTTGTTTGTGACTGGCGTACATGTCCTGCGCGACGCGAAAGGCTGCGCTCCGAATGGCTGCGTTTGGCGTCAGGTCAGGGGGTGGCTTGCGGCATTGATTGGCTGGGGCGCGTAAAGTGCGTTCACGACCACCACGCGTTGTGGTCACGGCGGCTGGGGGGTTTTGGTGCTTTTATGGGATGGACTCGCACGCTCTGATTGAACCAGTGGATGTTTGCATTAAGTAGCGTAAGGGGTACTGTGATGAGAGTGATGTCGTGCAGATTGGCTGTGAAATCAGGGCCATCGTGTGTGGTGTCTCATGTGCGAAATTTTGTGATATTCAAGTCAGCCTAACGCCGAGCAGATCATGGTGTGGATATATGTATCTAGGTCTTTCATGGTCTCATCATCTAGCCATGACTAAATACAAGTACGCTTCTGCCGTGTGCAGCAAAAATATAGCAAAAGTATATGCGAACCCAGCACAAGCCATTTAACGCCATCCCATTCTCCCTCCCTCATCGAAGCACCAATTTACACTACTGGTATTTACGAAGCTGTATTTTCAGTCAGTTACGTCCGCAATCAAGACCAAAACGGCCATAAGAAAGATTGGGGTACTCACATCAAGCGTCAGCGTATTACTCGAATTAGCATCCTGGTCCCTGTAAACACCCACAAGGCTCTCGCTCCCCTGGAACAAGCCCGTCTTCAAACTAATCACAATAAACTGCATCCCCGGGTTGGCATGCTCACGGATGTAATTCCGGATCTTCTCCACATTCGCGTTATCAAGCGCGGCGTCCACCTCGTCCAGCACGAAGAAGGGACTCGGCTGGTACGAGTGGACCGCGAAAAGGAGAGCCAGCGCCGCCATCGTCTTCTCACCACCCGACAGATGCTCCATGTCACGGAAGCGCTTGAGCGGCGGCATGGCATGGTACTTGATGCCGGAGAGGTACGGCGCATCCGAGTCTTCGATATCGAGGTATGCTTGCCCGCCCAGCGGGTACGCCGCCGAGCGCGTGAGATCCTTGTAGACGTGGCTGATCTGCTCCGAGATGTGGGAGAAGGCTTTGTTGAACAGTTCAAAGCGCTTATCCTTCACCTTCGTGAACGCGTCTCGAGAGTCGCGGGCTGCGTTGCGCGCGTCTTCGTAGTCCAGCTCTGTAGTCTTGAGGCGCGCCTCGACGGCTTCGAGACGGTCGATGGCACGCATGTTGGGGTTCAGCTTCTCGAGGGCGGCGTTGAGGGCGGTGATTTGGGAGAGGAGCGTCTCTTCGATGCGCTCTTCCCCTGATTCGGTGAGGTCTTCGTCGAGTTCGTCAAAGTCAATTTGGATGCCATCGTTTATCAGCACCGGATCAACAGTGTCGCCCTCATCAACATCCATTGCGTCGGGGTCGACGTCAGGCATGTTATCAACAGGAAGGCTTTCCAGGTCGCTAGACCCGTCGGCCAATGGGATCCGAATTTGCTCGAGCTTGCAGCGACGAAGTTGCGCGTAGCGACCAGCTGCGGCACGTTGCGCTTCGCTCTCCAAGCTGGAAATAGCCCTTTGGACGGTGTCCACATTCTTGCTCCGCTTCTGCAATTCGTCACGGGCCTGGACGACCTTCTCGTTCTTCTTAGAGGACTTCTGCTTTGCTTCCGTTAATTGCTCTTTCAAGACCTCGATTTCGGCATTGTCTACGTCAAGTGACTCTTCCAGCTTTTCCTTTGAGGAATTGTACGTGTCAATGTCCCGAGAAAGGGAGAGTGTCTGATCTTCAAGGCGCTTGAGACGAGATTTGGTGTCATCGACACGAGAATTCTCCCAAGTCAATCGGCTTGTGAGTTTCTGCTTCTGAAGCTCGAAGTCATTACGTTTTTGAGCAGCTTCTTGTTCCAGGGTGCCTTGCTGAACTTCATAGTCACGAATGTTATCGTAACCAAGTCTCTGGCAGAACCCAGCGAATACGTTATCCTCAACCTTGGAGACAGCATCCTTGAAGCTCTGAACAGATTCCTGCAGAGACTCCAAGGACCCAGCTTGTTCTTGATATTTGGGTTGAATATCACTGAGTTGTCGCTTTTCATAATCAAGCTCCTTCTTCTTGCTTGCAAGGTTTTGCTCAAATGCAGCGAGCTCACTTTTAGTGTATGCTAGCCTTTGCTCCAGTCCGGACAGATCACTTTGCAGCGTCTCCTCAGCGGCACCTCTGCGATTAGCCTTAGGCAGACTATCCAGCTCTGTCTTCATCTTCTCGAGCATCTTCTCGAGATTTTGAACATCTTGCTCTTCGAAGCGACGTTTGCCGCCCTTGCCCTCGGCGCCACGACCACCAGTCATCAGACCAGCCTTGTGGATGACGAAGCCTTCCAGTGTAACGGCCTTCACTTGCATGCCCTTGTCGTAGCAAATTTGCTTGGCTGTGGCAAGGTCGTCACACACGATCGAGTTACCACAGGCATATGACATAGCTCGTTCAAGCGTGGAATCAAAATCAATGGTGTCAATTGTCAACCGTGCCTTCGAGAGGCCCTTCAGGTTAGAATTGACAGCATTGACCTTGATGTTGTCCAATGGGATAAACGTCATTGGGGGGCGGCGTTGATCTTTCAGATACTGAACGCATTCGGTTCCGGTCTTCTCGGTATCAACGACAACAGAATCAAAATCACGGCCCAAGGCAGTGATGACAGCTTCGTCGAATTTCTTCTGCTTTGGCTTACAGAGTTCACCGATTCGGCCGCGAACACCAGGGTATATGCGCTTCAGCGACGTCACGATCTCTTTTGTTCTGGCCTCCCTATCGTTCTGGCGCCTCCCATCATTCGCATAGTCGAGCTTCTTGACAATATCTTCAATCTTCTCTTCGATTTCCGTGCGCTTCTGGTTGACGCGTAGACGCTCCGACTGCAGGACATTGTACTCTTTTTTCTTGCCGTCGATATCTTTCGTGATTTGTTTCAGCGAGGCTTTCATAGCATCCCTTCTCTCGGTGATTTGGCTAACTTCTTGACCGAGCTTCTCCACTTGCGATTGTGATGATTGCACCTTGCTCTTCAGGCTGTTGACGGTAATCTCATCGGTCTTCAACTGCCTCAATAGGTTGTCCAATTTAGCTTGGTTTGCTGATGACTGGTTGATGACCTGGGCCTTGAGCTTATTGTATTCTTTTAAATCATCTGTGTTCAGCTCCTTGCCCTGCTTCTTCATTTGCTCTTTCCATTGCGTCTCGAACAGTTTGTGAGCCTTGTCCACAAGCGCAAGCTCCTTCTTGGCACTTTGTATTCCAGCAAGTTGGCTGTCACGTTCTTTGGTAAGGTCGTGAATGCGCTTCTCAACTTTGGCCGTCTCCCTTTGCACGTGCTCTACTTTTTCATCGATTGGCACGAGACTGTTCATCTTGTCCTCCACGTCCCTTTCCTTGCTTTTGATGCCACGTTCAACCTTGCCCACCTCCTTCTGTGTGCGGGCATGGTCTTTCCGCGCCTCGTCAAGTTCGGTTTCGTATTTCCTTATTCCCTGGCGGAACTTCTTTAGCTCCTCCTGATGCCTTGCGATCTCCTCCGAGGATTCGTCGATGACCTTTTGGAAGTGGTATAATTTCCACAGAATATGCTTGACAATCGCGTCATCTCGCTCGTCAGCTTTTGCCTGAAAGTTATCCGCCTCCTTCTTTTGGTCCTGATACTGTTTAATCTCAGAGTTGATACCTCGGCGACGTTGCAAACTGTTATTCTGGTTTTCTGCTGCCTCTTGGGCCTCAGTTTCCAGTCGTTCGTATTCAGCTTTGTATTCCAAACTTCCAGAAATCTGCTCGATCAGGCGAGTGAGGTCTTTCGGAGATTGCGACGCGATGGCCTCAACATCACCCTGGAAGACCAGGAAATTCCGCGCCTTGATGAGAATATTCTCTGCTTCGAGGGCTTCATTGTATTGCTGAGCAGTGACGACCTTGTTGTTGATCCGATATTCGCTGGCCCCCTGGTTTGTGATTGTCCGCTTCCATTTCAGCTCATCTCCAGCATCATCCTCGTAAACCGCCATAACCCATGCACTCTTCGGATCATTGCGCTCGGATCTCTGCAGGTCTGCACCCTCGCCGTCGGAATTAGCATCTCCATTTGCGTCTCCATTTGCTGCCGGCGCATCCGCTGATCCATCGTCGTTGATTTTCGAGGTCTTGAGGACCCGACCACGGTACACGAGGTCTCTGAGATGTGTTGAGCGAAGGTGAGACGATTTGATTCCTAAAACGAAGGAGATCGCGTCCATGCTATAATGTTGTCAGTACTGACTCTTTCTCGATATATGATGCGACGTACGAATTAGATTTTCCGGATCCATTGGGCCCAATGATGGAGGTGAAGTATGAATCGCCGAACAGGAGGGTATGATGGCCCTTATAGGACTTGAAGTCTGCCTCATAGTCAGATTACAAGTTACAGCGCGATCAATACCCGACATTGGCTTACTGAAGAGCTCGAGGCGGATGAGTTTCCCCATTTTGAGAGTGGCGCTTTGCGGGGTGAAGTCGTGTCAATCAGGTCAGGGCGAGTTATAAAGCAGCACGCATAGGTGCTTTTTCAATTCTGAGATAGATTCAGTCGAGTCGGCATGTGTCTCGGAGAGTCGAAACGAGCCGCTTGCACGAATGACCCCGAAAAGCTGTCGGATTCGTTGACGTTTATGGATACGGTTTCGCGCGCCGTCGCGAACAGTCGCGGTTCTCGCGATAGGTACTCGAGTCCTCCGACGCGAAGAGGTATGTGTCACGTGATACATATTTTTCTCAGCCTCGCCCATAGCTGTACGTGAGCAATGATTGGATGCTTATCTGAGTAACAAAAGATATTTATTACTTGCTTGTTCCGCAAGGGTAGCGCCATACAAAGTACAAAGATATCACATGTGTCGCTGCCTGATAACTAACTTGAATAACTAGAATAGAAATATACTAAAAGATGATTGTTGAGTCAGGTTTTTCTGTTTCTATCCAGAAGTACCAATACCTACGGAACGCACTCTGTAAAGGTGGTGTTGGCTGGAGTTGGTGTGGCCATTATGGCCGTCATCAGATCCCTCGGCCCTTGAGACACTCTTCAGCCTTGACCCAATTACATCTGCGGCTCGCAGCACGATTTCATTTCCAACCTCAACATCCAGTAAATACGCCTCCTTCCAACCTCTGCGTCTGACTCCACATGGCGGGTGATCGATAACTAGCATGTTAAAGAGTACGTTATACTAGGTCTTTATACGCCATATATCGAGTCTTCCAGCTTTCTTACTCGTCGAGCTTGACGGCGCATTTTCCAGCCAGATCCCCTTACTGCAGCTACCGCCTGCAACCTAGACTTCTGTACCGCAAGAACCACCCACCCCAGCGGCTCACCTTTACCCCTCAAGAGTAACTACCGAGTAGCTCTGTATACTACATTACTATAAGTCAGGGCTCTATCGTCGGTGAGTTGAGACCCCTCCATATTCACGCGTCTCGTGCCTTAAGGGTTTCGCGTCCTCGGGGTATAATATCATCGACGTCACCGACATCATGGCTGACCTTTTAGTTCTCAGAGGCGCTGCAGTCCTCCGACGTATCTCCTTTCCAGACCGATCACATAGGCACACACGAACACTCTCCGAGATGTCTGAACCTATACCAATACCAGGAAGAGAGGATGAAGCTGTCGCAGATGCCGGTGGGGAGCTTCCGGTCGGAAGCCCAGAATCCTTTGCCAGTTCAACGCCACCTAATGGCAGGCATACCTCTGCGTCTGAGGGAAGCCCGCGTTTATCACGAAACAATTCCTTCTCGGGAAGCAGTTCTTATCACGAGGACTGGGAGGCAATCCCTCCGCTGGACCGTCTGAGCGTCTTTGACCTCCTTGACAACTTGGCGCTTCCGTCACAACTCGAGAAGCTCCAAAGGAATCTCAGCGCGCAAACAGACAAAGTTCTCCGACAAAGAAATGCGCTTAGGTCTCGAGGCAACCTTGCCAAAGACAAAGTTGTGGAAGAATGGAGGAGGCGAGTACCCACCGCCGACGAACAGCTTGAGAAATACCGCAGGCGGATGAAGACGAGCGTCGACAAGCTTGGGAAGCAATGGAACGACACCAAAGCCGTGACACTACGCGAGAAGTTCTCATTCATATTCGGTGTCCTCAATATCCTCATCAGCGGTTACCTCATTGGTGGGCGCCCGGAGTGGTTCCATATCTGGTACACGCTCCAGCTCCTCTACTTCATGCCTATCCGCTTCTTCACATACAAGCGCCGCGGCCTGCACTATTTCCTCGCGGATCTCTGCTACTTCGTCAATTTCCTCTGCATGCTCAGTATATGGGTTTTCCCGAGGTCGAAACGCCTCTTCATCAGCACATACTGCCTCGCATTTGGTAACAATGCGATCGCCATCGCTATGTGGAGGAACTCTCTCGTCTTCCACTCTCTCGACAAAGTCACCAGGTAAGTTCCTGCAGCCCATTTAGACCCCATCAACCAGCTAACCCCCACAGTCTCTTCATCCACATCATGCCCTGTGTCGCCCTACACTGCATGGTCCACCTCCTCCCCGACGAGCTCCAAGCCTCGCGATTCCCCGCCCTCCACACAATCCGCACCTCCGCCCCCTCCTCTCCCGAGCACTACACCCTAGCTGCCATGGCTCTGTGGTCAACCCTCCCCTACGCCGTCTGGCAGCTCTCCTACCACTTCCTCATCACCGTGCGTCGGCGCGCCCAAATCGCCGCCGGCCGTCCAACCTCCTACACCTGGCTGAAAAAATCCTACTCCAAAGCCTGGATCGGCCGCGCCGTCACCGCCCTCCCCGACAGCCTCCAAGAGCCCGCCTTCATGTTCATCCAGTACAGCTACGCCCTCGGCACCATGCTTCCCTGCCCGATCTGGTTCTGGTATCGCTGGGCTAGCTCCTTATTCCTCTTCGGCGTGTTCACGTGGAGTATCTATAATGGCGCTACCTACTACATCGACGTCTTTGGCAAGCGCTTCCAGAATGAGCTCGAGGAGATGCGCAAGGAGGTGCAGAAATGGCAGAGCAGTCCGGATCTAGCGATTGGGACGCCGCCCGCTGAGGCGACGAAGAGCCCGCATTCCTCGGCGGATGAGGGGTCGGCGAACGTGGATTCCATCCCGCTCCTGAGTGAGGAGAGGCAGACGACGGGGATCGATGGGGGAGCGAGAGATGTGGCGAGGGAGAGGAAAGCTGGGGAGTTATCCCCGTGATTACGACGAGCGCTTTGATGGTTGTGCATAGTTCGATTTTGCGCGCGTGTGTACAGTTAGCTCTGTTGCTTTGGGAGCGATGAATGACGTGCGTTCTTGCGATCATTGGTGTTTTCGGGCGGTCTTTTCGCAGCGGAATGGGACTACAGTACAGGAAGATATGGATATTCCACGTTTGATGATGGGGGCGGTCCTTGACACTCACTTTTTCCTGGTTTTGGTTCATTCGTATACCCTTCATTTCTAGCACCTTGTAAGACGAAACTCTAGTTATCCATAATGTCAAATCCAAATAATTATCGGCATTCTTATTAAGACCAAAATGAGAGTTGCTAAATGGCTAAACTTTATCACCAAAATATATTACCTCCAGCCGCCCCGCTCCCCCTTGCCGTTGGATCGCCGCAAGACTTGCTTTTTCCCCAACTCACGAACGCCACTGTCGTCAAGTATCCAAAAAATTATGCAGCACGCATTTTGCCTCCCTGTCCACGCGTAGCGTTTCTCAATTAGCGGCGGCGTTCTTCCCCTCACGCGCCAGTTGCTCAAAAACGATATCCAAAATACCCGCCAACTTATCAGTGATTAACTCGACATCCTCCTTCGTAACATTATATGCAGGCGACACAATAATATGATCTCCCACCCATCCATCAGCAGTGCCCTGCCCCGGATAAAACGTGATATTAAACGGCTCCTTAAGCGCCACATCTAAAACCCGGCCTCCGACGCCCCATGCCTTGGGAAAGGGCTCTTTCGTCTCCTTGTTTCGCACGAACTCGACGCCCCAGAAGAGGCCCTTGCCGCGGATGTCCCCGACGTGGGGGTGAGACCCTATTTTCGATCTCAGGAGCTGCGCGAGGTAGGCACCCTGTCTCACGACATTGGGCAGCAGATTATCGCGGCGGATAATGCGTTGCACGGCCAGCGAGGCAGCGCAGGCGACGGGGTGTGCCTGGTATGTTTGCCCGTGGATGATGCCGCCGGTTCCAGCTTTGATGGCATTGATATACTGCTTGCCGGCGATGACGCCTGCTATGGGTTGGTAGCCACCGCCCAGGCCCTTTCCGATCATCTGCAAGTCTGGGAGGCAGTCCCGTTCTGGGTCGCCGTCGACGTGCTCGCCTTGCCAGGCGTGGAGTGTGCCGCACCTTCCCATACCGGACATGATCTCATCGAGCACGAAGAGGGCGCCGTATTTACGGCAAACTCCCTTCATGGCTACGAGATACCCGTCGACGTAAGGGACGCAGCCGAGAGAGGCACCGGAGATAGGTTCGCAGACGAAAGCTATGACGGTGTCGGGCCCGAGGCGCTGGAACTCGTTATCTAGCTCGGCAGCCTTTCGTGCGACGAAGGAGGCGTCGGATTCGTTGGGGAGGCGTTGGCGGTAGGGGTTGCAGGCAGAGACCCAAGAAATGTTTTCAGAGAGGATGGGTGTGTAGGCTTCGCGGCGGGCGACGTGGCCGGAGAGAGAGAGAGCGCCAATGGTGTTGCCGTGATAGGAGTGCTCGCGGGCGATGTATTTGGTGCGCTGAGGCTGTGGGGGCGAAAGCTCGCAGAAATATTGTCGACCCATCTTCATGGCAGCCTCTGTTGCTTCAGAGCCTGGCGAGGAATGTTAACGTTGGAAAGTCGATTCCGGAGTGTATGAGGCCTTACCAGAGCTGCAAATATACACCCTCGACATGAGGTTTCCCGTGCCCTGGATAATCTCTTGGGCCAGTTTACCATTAATCGAGTTTGTGAAAAGCATAGAATTGCAGTATGAATTAACCTCCATTTGATCTATCATGGCTTCCCTGACCTCACGGTTACCGTGGCCCACACATGCAACAGCAGCACCACCTGTAGCATCAAATATCTTGTGGCCGCTGCTCATATGAAGATAGTTCCCTTTTGATCCAACAACTTCATAAGGGATCTCATTTAACGACCTGTCGATGAGGCAACGACGGCCGTCGGCGCCAGATGCTCCATCTCTGACATCTTTAGCCATGTTGAGCTTAGAGACGACACCTGGTGAAGTTGCTGAAGGCGCCATAGTGTATGTCCCACAGATGCCTTTAAGGACTCAGGCCGGAGACCGAAGAGAGAAGGATCACTGGGTTGTGATAAAGAAACGTGACGCGAGAAATGTCAACGATGAAAACGGCGGGCAAATATCCAAAGATAGCCTCGTGCCTGAGAAGCAACCAACAAGTAGGAGATCTTGGAGAAAGAATCAAGGAGTGAGTTTCAAAGTATCCAAGGAGAAGAAGTTATTTTTCTTATATAGCTGACAGGACAAAGCAGAGTAGGGAACAGCGAGAGACAGATGATTATGTGGATGGGGGAAAACGAGAGTACTTATAATAATTGAAGGTTAGGGGACAATGTTGACTATCTCAAGTCTCAAGGCAACATCCCGTCAAGTGGCCTCACCTGCTTGGCTAATACTGTGGTAGCAAGTGGGGGAGGCGGACGACAGTGGAGCTGTGTATCGTTCAGCTCGACAGTCTATCGGCACAAGACAGTAAGGGTATACCAAAGGGGGGAGTAGGGATAGGGATGTACTATGTATATGGTATGGTATGGTACGGTATGGTACGGCGGTATGGGATGGTATTGGTATGGTATTGGTATGGTATTAGTATGGTATGGTATGGTATGGTATGGGTGGGAAAGGTGGGAAAGGTGGGAAAAGGCAGGAGCTGGGCAACCGACCCACCGACACACCAACACACCAACCCCTCTCATGCCTTCTGCCGGGAACGGAAGTTGTCGGTGAAAGTCAACCCGTCGCGGGCATTGCGGGCGTCGCGGCCATGACGGGTAGTGTCCCCATGGGAAAAATAAAAGACGACGATGCATCTGCATCTGCCCACTAAGCCTGCCGAGTATCCCATAGTACTCGACAACGGTTCGTACGGATGGCACGGATCTGATAGGGGGGATCGGCTAGATTGAGAGCCAACCGTCGGGTCTTGAGCTACCACATCACCGAAACACACACTTCCTTTCCTGCGGAATATAAAATATGACGAGTCACTTTTTCCTCAATGTTCGAGGCTTTCTGGGCGCATAAGCCTACGATCCTACGATCCTACCTATCTATACACCAAAATCTGACAGGCAATGCCTGGGTGCTGGATGGACGGCGAAATTAAAATATACTGCCTATCCAGCTTGGCTGGAAATGGCATCAGCCGAGCGTGGGGTGAGTTTCTCACAACGTCGAGTCAGGTCATGCCAGGCAAGGTCAGGCAAGGTCAGGCAAGGTCCTGGCAAGGTCTGGCAAGGCGCTCGAACCCCACGGTCTCCACTACACCTTCTATTTCGCAGGAAGGGAAGGGTAAAAAGACCTACTTCCGGTTACTCTACTTTTAATGGCCGTCTTCTACTGATTTACTGAGCCCCCTATGGACAGATATCGCGTTCACCGTCTTTTTCGTGGATGGCCTGACCTCCCTCGTGCGCTCGATCTACGACCAGGATGCCTCTACCGCTATAGCACCACAGGAAACCCCCCTCCGGATACTCCGAGAGTTCACAGCCAGTCCGGTAAGCATCCGGCAGGGCAAGCTGCAATCGGTCAGAGGACTTGATTGCTTACGGAAACGGACAAACTGACATGCATATGACCGCGGTCTTCTCAAATCCCAAGGGCGTGGTAAACGCGTGGATGGTATCGACATGTCACTTGTTGACCCCGTTGCACGCACATTAACCGCCTCAGCTTTCTCGATGCGTAGGTGACACAACATCTTCTGTGCATCTTTGGGTCCGGCTGGCTCGTTTTGTTGGACAGCTTCCTTGTCTGCCACGTACAGGCAGGAGGCTAGCTGCATGCTCAGGACCACGGGGAAGGGCCAAGTATTGCTCTAGTGTCAAAGATAGCCGATAGAACTTGTTTCAGGGACTCAACCAGGGCGGAATAGACCACATCGGGTCACAGCATACGAAAGCACGGTACTATGGTTGATGCAATGCCTCGGGTGTACCTCTCGAGGACGAGAACACGCACAACGCATCCCGCTATTGCATGCCGTCCCACGCGGGGTCCTGCGTGTCATTCGCATTTTTGGACTAGGATTTGATTTTCCCCGAGGATGAGGCGGCCCTTAGTGGTCTTAGTGGCGTAGAAGGTGGCCATGGAAATCTACTCCGTAAGGTAGCCTCGGCCCCATTGCCCCACTCGGGCCGTGAGTCGAGGAGCGAGTATCGGGATCGGTGAACTCCAATGCCGGCCGAATGCACACCGATATTGTGGTGATGAGGGGCAAAACTGTTCCCTGATGAGACTTTTTCCAGCCCAGCAAGGGTGTTCCCCGGGCATACTTCCCCGCCGCCTGCATACCTAGGTAGTATTGGGGGAGGGATGTCCGGCTACGATCGCACATTGCATGCTTACTTCTCACTCTTAATAAAGATCAGATGATGCACGTCGCCATTGTTGGCCTGCTCAGCCGTTATCCAAGGCTGGCGGGTATCCCAGTCAAGCGTAGCCTAGACCTGTCTTGGATATGGCGGCAGATGCATATGAATCTGGAACTTGTTCTGGAGATGTGTTCTTTTTTGAAAGCTGCGATACTGGAATAAGGCGGAACATGACAATTATCAGCTCTCGTAGCTCAGTTGGTAGAGCGCGGCACTAGTACCTGGTATCAGTATCACGATATGCCGAGGTCTACGGTTCAACTCCGTACGGGAGCATTTCTTTTGCCTTTTTGAGGATATTATTGTATTTTTTTTGATGCGAATATCGCGACGTTCTCGTACTGAGTGTAATATGATAGTTTTGCTATATAAAAAATCATGCACTTGCCTACTAGTTAATTGTTTGGTTGTTCCTTCCTTGCCTGTCCTTACTCTAAAAAACTAGCTCTTAAGTTACCGGTCCTAGTGGGGGACTTTCAGTGAACACGCATCCTCCCATATTCAAATCCGTATGGGAGCAATTTCTTTTGCCTTTTGAAAGTATTTTTTTACAATAAGCAGCTCATGAGAAGTGGGTTCGTGGAGGGTGGAGTTACCAAAAGATGTTGTTGGTATTGTTAATAGTTTTGCTTCACTCTAAAATACTATAGTTGATATTTGCACATAATACTCTTTAATCTTTCCCTTTTGAGCTGCACGGGTTTTACGATATTCCAGCAAGTAGAATTCAGCCCACAAAATATAATCAATTTCAAAGGAAGTCATATCCTTCTTATTATAAAACTGTTCCGTGTGTGAGGCCTTTAACTATTTCTCCGCGTTTGGTTTGGTCCCTCCAAGTCACGTGTCGGTGACGACAGACTCGATTATGTTTATCTGGTCTTGTTGGGCCAATCATAGCGGTTCCCACACGATAAAACGAGCGAAACTTTACAGAAAATGAAAAAAAGTAAACGGGACTTGGCTACTGGTGCCACCTAAAAGTCGGAAGAGGTACTGTCCATAATAGGCAGTGTTTAGAAGCAACTATTGTTCAAGTAAAGGCGGCTTAATCACTCAGGGCTGGATTTCCATTGTTACTTTCTTTATTTTACGAAAACGTCTCCCCCAAAAATAAATTGTGAGGGGAAATAGGAGCAGGCTGGGCCAGTGCTCAATTTCACTTTATCGGAAAAAGTCACGCGCATAGCGTATACGCGACGACGCGAACCTGCCACTTTGATTACAGACCTAGACAGGAATTTCACCCAACTAAACAAACCGAAGCATGAGTCGTGCAACAAACTAGACATAATTGTCCAACACACATTCAACACCCACCAGAGCCTCACCACAAAAACTATCCAAAGTTTGCAGAAGTCATTGGGGCGCAAAGGAACGAACTCTGATTGCCGCAGATTGATGTAAGAGGTCCGTATTGAGCGAATCCAGTCCTTTGATGGTTTCCGGGTACTGTCTTAGATGACCGCCGCCACTGGCGCAGAACCCCCAAACAACAGTTCCCTGCGACTACCCATCCAGACCCAAATAAACCAGTCTGTCGCTCATACTAATATACTATTGTTAGGACTTAGACAATACAACTACAGGCGACACAATGCCACCTTCTACGAAACGCACCCAGCGTGCGAAACGTGGGCAGCCCATCAACCATTCTGACGACATGGATACTACCTTGACGTCCCCAGCGCAATCCGCGAAGAGAAGAAGGGTGAGCACGACGTTTATCTTAGCAAAGGCAACTACTAACTCACTCGAAGACAAAGGCCGAAATGAACAAGTCCGAAACACGCGCCCCAGAGCCAGTGAAACTGCCCACAAGCCAGGCAGAACTGAACATGAGCGACGAGGACCTTGTGTCGACCGTATCACAACATCTGGCCATGCCAGATCACTTCGTTCAAGTTGCGCGCGACCATGACAATCATCACCACCAAAGACAAAGCAAGAACGTTGCTGCTTACGCAAAAGTTACCGGAAAGGACTGGACGTTCTACGTCAAGCGTCTCCGGACCAACATTGGACGACCACCAGAAGGATATATAGCGCCTCTCCAAGACGAGAATGCCCCAACTACCCCGGCGGTGAGCAATGAGGGGGATGGCATGGAACTGCCCGCGGCGCCAACGGAACCAAGCAGAATCCATATCGACATTGGACCGAACAAGCTGGTCTCTCGACTACACGCCGAAATATACTTCGACAGCCAGACGTCGCAATGGAACGTCATCGTCAATGGGCGAAATGGGATCAAAGTCAACGACCAGCAGGTCCGCCGAGGCCATGTCATGAAGCTCCAGAGCGGGGCAGTCATTGAAGTAGCCGGCGTCGAGATGATGTTTGTTCTACCAACAGACGATCAACCGGTCGAAATCGACGAGAAATACCTGCAACGATCGGGGCTTATTGCTCCAGATCCCTTCCAGGGCGAGCTACCGATCACAGGCAACTTCCTTGCTGCTGCGAACAGAGGGAAAGCAGAGGGCACGCTGGGCTCGAACCACCCAACCCTGGCGCCTGCACCTCCGGATTATAAGAAACCGGACACCCCAGCTAAGCAAAGAGCGAGGGGCCCAATACCTACGTCTTCTCCTGCGTTTGGACGTGCTGGTGGAACCATTATTATGAGCGCGGATACGATTGATTACCAAAACGATGCGACGTCCCATATTAAGCCGGCTTTCACCTATGGGCAACTCATAAGCCAAGCTCTCTATACATCCGAGAACGAGATGGCAACTCTCAACGATATCTACGAATACATGAAACGAAATTACGCTCACTATCGCCGCCCTGAGTTCTTCAAGGGCTGGCAAAACTCCATCCGCCATAACCTCTCCCTCAATCCTGGCTTTAAGGTTCGCCAGCGCGGCCCAGAAGACACTGGAAAGGGAGGGTATTGGTGCTTCACCCCCGATATGCGTGAGCACATGATCTCCGATGCTTGGGGCCCAAAGTCTGCACGGAAGTCCCCGCCAAAGCGACGCGAAACCTCTGGAACTCCCCGTTCGTCACCAGGCCCCAAGATCACCAGGACTGTTCATGGTCCAGGAGATAAGGAGGGTGGCTCCCCATCAAGAAGAGTTAAGAGAAGTCCAGGTGGAAGCCCAACTATGCGCGGCATCCCTCCAAATGGATCTCAGCAGACTCCGGACCGTCTCAAGCTCCCAAGGCCACTACTCGATGAGGAGCCCGGTGATGGCAGTCCATTACCGAGGCGCCGAACAGGCAGCAATCCCTTCGGGATAGGCGAAAATGTAGCCGAGTCCCCGGTCCTGTCGTCATCGTTTGCTCAGGAAGAGGGCACGGCATTTCTAACGCCAGCACCCGTGCGCAAGCACCCGCACTTTGCCCCACCGAGCACGGCCCAGCGACCCAGCCAACACATGCCGACGTCGAGTCCAGCGCCGTTCTGGCGTTTTGCAGAGCTGGGGAATACACCGAGTGTGATTAAGGGAGCGCAGGGCGGACTGGGGTTTGATGTCAGTCCCCTGCGCGGGCTCGGCGGGGACGCGCCACAGAGCAGTAGCCCTGTGCCGAGGAGGCGAAGAGAGAGCCCTGAGAGGTCTGCGGATGCGGATGGGAAGGAAGACAAGGAGGATGAGGAGAGCGAGGGAGAGGAACCGGCTTTCGATTTGACGAGGTGAGTTCCTTCCAGCACTGTGCTTTGGGAGGATGAAATGCTGATTCGTTTTTAGGGGCTTTATGAAGATCAGCAAGTACCATGCTTCGGCTGGGAATGGGGCCCCGATTGCGAGTGCAAGCAAGGTGCAGCCATAGTTTATCTACCATGCACCAACCCGCAACAGCCTACTTTGCTACAGCCACCGCCAACTCACGATTGCCGTATATGGAGAGCCTTTTGAAACATCCTACCAGATTCGTTTTTTGGACCAGCATCAAACAAGCATTGTTTTACCACTCCACTATCTTAACCAGCGAGACACTCGTGGCTTTATCTGCCCCTGGCTTACTGTATATTTACAATCACGATTTTTCTGGACCCGCAACTTTTGCTCTAGGTGCTTCTCGCGCTAGTTGCTGCTATTATACTTGTTCATACTGGCATACTGTTGTACTTTTATGGGCGCGGAGATCACATTACGATTAGGATTAGGATTTGACGACGGATTTGGGGGGGGTTGCGATGCTATTCTTGGGACGGGACTGGGTGGGCAATGTGTGGGTTAACGCTGTTTTGTTTTGGGGTCTGCACTGCAGGGAGATGTATTGATGATAGGCAATTGTAGCAATTACATCTTGAGACTCTGACGGATGTCCTGGTTCTTGTAAGCTTGAAACGCTGGTGCCTCAAGTAACACATCGATATCTAATAATTCCCCCGCAGTCGGCACCATTCGCCTCTGCTCCCGCAACGAAGAAAAACCTAAATAATGTTACTTATAAGAACACATTATTGCATAGAGTTCAAAGCTCACCCACTGCCATCAGCTCTATAAATTATGGTGTCTCCAACAGTAACTTTGAGATGACGTAGATTATTGTAATAATCGCCCGGAAAGTCACCTCCTTGCCCAATGTAAGGATATAATGTTGTGCACCCGCCGTTATTGGCACCTGTTATTCCCAATATTAGCCACGGCTCTCTCATCACTCCTACGTAAAACGGTGACTCCTCTCCTAGTGCATACATATATCGATAGCGCAAACATCCGCATTGACTGCTGTGACAGCTGCTAGAAGGTAGAGAGTTGCATATGCACGCATCGCGGCGGTGATGCAGATAGGATCACGTAAAATGTTAGTGCCTTAGAGAACCGGTAAAATACTGCAACAACTCGTAGAAAACTGGCTTTGTTTGGTCTGGTTTATGAGGGAAGCAGAACGGTTGGACGGGCCTACTTATGTTTTTTTCTATACAGAACCCTTTATCACATTAGACAACATGAGTATGTATTGCATGGTCAGATAATAAGCTGACTTGGCCCTTGTGGATAGGTAAGCGTTGGATTCTGCTTACCGGTATATACCTATCTGGGTATCCGAATGCGAACACATGAGCGAGATCACCAGACTCAAAGCTGATGTAAGATGTTCATTGCCTATATATTTTGAAAGCGGCGGCCGCCCACGCAAGCCACCATGGCACACCTCGCGTTTGAGATTATATTTTCCAAAAATAACCCCGCGGAAATGCTAAGACAAAACAATTCTCAAATTATCTTAGCAAGAGATGGAAGCACTCTTGGCTCCATTCGTCAAATAAAGCTGCCCATCCTTGTTTCCAATGGCAGTGCAATAGTTCGAACTATGCTGAACCGTTGCCTTTCCATGGCAATCTGCAAGCTCCCAGAACTTAAAGGTGCATCCAGGCATGTTGTTGTAGATGTCAAAAATATAAGCACCGTATAGTCCGCCACCTTGGAAGTCTATAAAGAGTTTTGTATTAGCATTTCCCTTGTAGATAAAAGCATTTCAAGGCCTTGCTTTAGGAATACGTTTTGATCGACTAATAAGAGAGGGGGTCTTACTCGTACAGCTCCCAATTGGGCGATCTATGCGCTGGTCTGCGACTGGTCCATTGCAGGCACCATCTTGATAGACGACGAATTCGAATGGGTTGGCGACAGCAACAACGGCCAAGCTGGCTATGGCAAAGGTTTTTACAAGTGCAAGAACCTGTTTGAATTCATAAGCATTAAAATGCAACCCATGGCAGGAATATATACCATTTTGTGCTCTGTGTAGTAATAAAATCCGTTATCTGGGGTAGTAATTGAGCTGAATGAAAAGTTGGATATGCGGTTGGAATGATATTGTAATACTGGATTGGAGAGACTCATATTTATAGCAAATTCTTAATGGAGATAATGCACCTAAACCACATAATCAGAACTCGTATGCTTACTGTATTATAATGGGTCGAACGACGAATTAGGCTAAATCAGCTTCGTATTATTTATTATTTACATCTTTCTCTACATGTACATCATTACTAACGACATATCTGCAGACGAGTTGCGCTCAATATACCATATCCACAGTAGAAGTGGTTCTGTGTAAGCTCACCGTATTTCCGTGCCTTCAATGTTGCTTCGGCTGATGTGTCTTGAGCAAGGCGAAGTCTCGTAGGCATCCTTGAGTCATTGTGTTATCAAACGAACTGTAAAGTTATGCCCCCATGGTCACTTGACCCTTGATCCAGAAGGTTTGATCCTCTTAGTATGCGAGTGTCAACCTGATCAAATAGGAACACGGGAATTAACCATATACAGGTCGTGGCCACCCTCCTAACAACTCACAAGATCACTCACGCATACCAACACCGCCTAAGTATCTTGTCATCAAAATCTAAACGCCAAAGATCAAGACTCTTGATGAGCGTCATTGTTTCCGACGGCGGCAAAAATGGTCCCTGGTACCTTGGTTTCTGTGCCCAACCCCCACCAACCGCCTGGAGAACTACACTAGGCGGGGCAAATCTAATGTCAAGCGCAAGCTTTATATTAACTGATACATATAGCTTGTAAACAACTATATATAGGTGCTTGACACATTTGGTAGTTGCGAACGCAAGTCGCTTAATCCGACTGAGCGAAGCGACCTGTTTTCCAACGATCACATCTGATTTAACTTACATTAATGCGATCTGATCACCAAAGAGGAGACAGCATACCACCGTTCCTTTCCCATCAATATAGCACATCTATATATTCTAGCTCAAGAGCCGAAAAGTCGACGCTTGCATAATGGTTTCTTTAATTGAAAACTGTACGATTGATGTAATTTACGAGATAATCAGCCACCTAGAGCCGGACGCTATCCGCAACCTCCGGTTAAGCTGCAAGACTCTAGCAATCAAATCCTCCTCGTCATATCACGTCAAGGCCTTGTTCCAATCAAAACATGTTGAATTAACAGAACAGGCGCTTCGTGCATGTGCCGAGGGAACGCAGGCCGGGGGACTCTACTGTCTTGTAAAGGAACTGACTCTGAGCAGTATTGCCCGCGGTGGTGATGCACCCCGACGAACACGGCAAGGAAGAGTGCAACTATGGAGGAAAAACAAAGACTCCTTGCTCAGCCAGTCCTTCATCGCGCTAAAAAGAAATGGTCCCACTGGAAGGCTTGCGTCGCTGTCACTCGAGGTAGCGGTTCCCCCCGATCTCAAAGCGAGCCTTCAGCAGGATGCGCGCGCAGTATATGACTGGAGACCTCTGTCGGAGGCAGCGGTGGACACATTTCACACTACTTTCAGAGCCTTGGCGACAAGCCAATTGCGAATCGAGAGTCTCAACATGTTTAATGGCCCAGGACAGAAGCGTTGCAGCTTACCTTGCAATGCACTCAGCGGGGTCGATTGGGACAGCGAGGGCTTGACCGAGTCTCTCTCGTCCATGCGATCACTCTCCATTAGCCTGTCTAGCCGAGTCTCCAAGTTTGATGAAGACGAAGACAGGCATGTCATAACTGATAACGGGACAACACGACGATCTCGAATATATCACCACGACAACGAAGACGTATCTATAGCTCAAGATGAAAGAAACTTTACCGGACTCGCAAGTTTCTTTCAACTCTTGAAGAATCTTGAGAGCTTCGAACTCCACTACTTTCGCCGTCGCGGGGAGCTCCAAGGACTGCCATCACCTCTGGACTGGTGCCATGATCGACTCCTACAACGTCTCGTCACCCTAAACAGTCTGCCAAACCTGACTCGTTCTACGCTTCGGGGTATCTACGCTACGGAGATCGACTTGCTTGCATTCATCAAGCGGACGAGAGTCAGCTCTCTCTCTCTAGAGAATGTCATCCTATCGTCAGGAACATTTAGGTCGATCTTTGATTATTGCACAAGCGCAGCGACCTCAATCACCAAGTTGAACTTTGACGTCTTGTACGAGATGGGTTCACAGCCGCGGGCGATGGTTATGTTCCTCGGACCTAGACGGTCGAGGTTTGGGTATGATGAAGTCGGACTTGGAAGTGAATCACTAGAGCGGGGCGGGGATGATACCAATCAACCTATTTCTTACCACACGCCTATTCTACCTCCAATAAGAAGTCCTGTGATGTCTAGTTTTGTGGAGTTTCAGCGTATAGAATATGGGAATATTAACTAGGTTCTGTCCTAGGTTTTACAAGAAGGCAATTACATAGTCAGCTATAGAACACCGTTCATAAAGCTACTTGACATATTAAAGAAGTTGTATATTTCCACTTGCACGCCGTTGTATGAATGTAGGTGTATAGTTGCAACGATATTCTCAGCTGTCTTATGAACTAATGCCTTCTCCCCCCCTTTATACAGGTAATGGTGCTTGCACTACCGAGAATTATGGCGGCGCCTTCGTCTATAACGCTATGGAGTGGGAGGCTGTATCTTGATTGATATTTCGGCAATCAGGAGCAGCAGCAGCAACAGCATCAACATGGCTGTGCTAAGTTCCACAATGCGTACGTTTAACAGTACCGCAGCTGCTAGCGATTCATCACCTATAGACTTGTGGCACCTTTCGACATCTACCAGTGCGCGTCGTCGACTCTAGGGCAAACTAACACTATGGACGCAATCGGCAAAGATCTAATGCCAGCACCCAGCTGTATGACTTCCAGTCGTTGATTTGGCGCCTTTAGAGAGAACTGAACCAATTCGTGTGAGAGAATGTGGATGGGGTCTTTGGGATGCACGGAGTGGTTGGGACAAAGAAACTCTTCAGGTAAAATCTTGGGATATCATCTCTTCCGCCCGTGTTTCCGTCTGTCTATTCAAAAGACAAATATGGATGTAATATGTAATCTAATCGTCAAGTGCTTCGCCCTATTTCAGTCTACATTGCTGATCCGGTATCACCACACGCCTAACGCCTCATCCTCATCCTCATCCTCAAGCTATCCAACTGCATCCAATATAGATCAAGCACCGACGCCCTCTCCTAACCTCCTCCTCCACCCCTCACACACCTCCTCAAACCCTCCAACAACCTCCCCACAAACACGCGCACACTCCCTATTCCCCAGCCTATCCCCCCACCC
>JPKE01004291.1:0-40851 GCA_000750995.1 Pseudogymnoascus sp. VKM F-4520 (FW-2644)
GTCTCACTTTGCTTTCGCCGACCACCCGTAGGTGGTCGGTGCGGACACCGACGATTAAGAGCAACTGTAGTTTTATATAATAGGGAGCACAACTACTATTAGAGGTAGCGAGAGCGACTGAAATAAATACCCCTATTTCCATCTATACCCCCTAATACATTTGCTAAAGATTCCCTACGCCTATTCCTATCCCTACTCCTAATTAATATAACCTTATACAACCCTTCCCTCGAGGCTACTAACAACGCTCCCGACCTCTGTCCAACTCCCTGGCGTATTCCTCCCTTCGCTCCCACTCTCCCCCCCGACGAGAGACACGGAATCCACGGTCTTCGGCGTTGCAGCGCCATCTGTCGAAGCGGCGTCGCTCCCAAACCCCCCATCTGACGCCTCGGAAATCACCTGCGGTGTGGCAGGGAGCGGCGAGTAGAAGCCTGCCGTGCTGTTGGCGCCGTCGGCCCAGGCGTGGATGGCGGCATAAGCATCGGTCTCGCCATCCTGGTGCATACGCGAAGCAGACGTCGCATACTGTGTCTCTTCCGCTTCGTCTGGTACTGCTCGTGCAGAGACCGCTGGCGCTGCCTCGTCAGATTCGGACGTGTCGATAAGTAGCTCTTCCTCTATCGAAGGCGTAGGCGCGCTGAATACCGACGGCGTCTCGACCGTCCCGGCTGGCTTGCTAGGTTGCATGTCTGCCTCAAACGGCACGGGCGCGGCAAACAGCGTCGACGACCCGGTAATCCCAGCGGGTCGGCGGATCACGTTATCGGACGCGCAGTACAGCCCCTCGCTGTCCGCCACTGACATCACCTCGTCCTTCCCAGGTGACATCAGGCTCTGCGACTTATCGATCTGCGACCCCCACCCCGCCTCGCGTGAGCTGAGCTCAATACCGTGCTCGTCCCCAAATGGGTTGGCGAACATGGCGCCGCGATCAATACCCCTTCCAGCATGGCGATGCACTAGGTTCTCTGCCGCTGCAGGCTCTGCTCCACTCCGAAGGACGTAGGTCCCCTGGTCGCCGTCCTGCGCGAGGAAGTCCCCGAAGCTCGAGGAGCGTGTGCGTTTCCTCTGCCCTTCGGCCGGTTGGCTCTGTGCCTTCTCCTTTTCTTCTCTCAGACTATTCCAGTATGCCAGCTCCTCCATCTGCCGTTTCCTGCTTGCATCGTCGGCGTCGACGCCGTCCCTTTCCACCACGCCCTCTGCATCCTCAGGTCTATTGAATAGAGGCTGTTGTCCGGACTCCTCCTCGCGGCGCTCTGTGGGCTCGATATTGTCGCCGAGGTTGTGCAGGGTGTGTGCCGCTTGTCGTCGGAGGTTAATAAGAAACTGGCGCACCTCGGGGGATTCGTAGACGGCGAAGGCAGTGGCGGCAATGACTGAGATGGCGATTATGGCGCCTGTAGGCACCTGGTTAGAAGAGGGATTCGTTGGACGGTTGGAGGGATTCATGATGATTGTCGTACGACCCAAGTCGGGGAATTATGACGATAGGTATGGTATGGGATGTGAGAAAGGATGAATCGCAGAAGCAGATGGAGTATTCAAGACAGCGTATTCGAGTAATCAGGCTTCACCAGATGCTTGCGTATGCCGCCACCGCAAACCGGGTTATAGCCGGGTTGGTGATCACCGAACTGAAGGAAAGGCGACAAACGTACCTTTGGCAACGTGAACCGGCATGTTGAATGATCTGATCAGTACTATCTTCTTCTTTTCTCTCCTCTCGCCGTCTCCGTGAATGTATACTAGTCTCTATAGAGCCGCTGTGAGTGACTGCGCAGGAGGACTATATAAATTTAAAGATGGGAACAAGAGAGAGTTCAAACTCGTACCACTGAAGAGACCGACGTCGTCGTCGTCGAGGGCTGTACTCTACTTACGTACTAGCTGACGAGTCCCCAAGGCCGATGTACCCCGCGTTATCGGTGTGGCGAATTAGCCGATAAGGGACTTTGACAGGTGTGGCGCAGCAGGCGGTAAGGCTGTTGACAGTTGCATTACTTGATCGGAATAGTCTCCCTGGGTAATTTACGAGTACAATATAAATAGAGCACGTATATCCTAATTCTTTTGAATTGATGCCATTACGAGGCCTAGCCAGTGCGGAGACCAACGGAGCAATGATACTTTACTGAACTCGTAACATTTTTTTTTATCATGGTGTGAAACTCATACTCTTCCATAACCGTACCGCCGCCATTACCTCCCACCCCCCATACTCCCTAAGCTAAACTAAGCCACCTCATGTTCCTAACTCATACAGCATCATTCCACCCCTCTTTTTAAAACAACCCATCCTTTCACCTTGAGCTTTTCGCCAAATTAAGTACCCATCATGACTCAAGTGCTCTTCTTCGAATCCCTCTCAATCTTCTTCAATGCCCTCGTCCGGATATCCTGATGGAGCTTCTTGTTGATAGCCACCGTCGTTGGGCTGCTCGTGCCGCTCGTATTCTCAATCCACCACTGCATGAGCGCGTGGCTCCAGAACGGTGTCGACGTGTTTGCGGTCTTCCTCGCACCACCCGAGAGGCCCACACTGCCTAGAACCGACTTGACAAAGTTGCGAGCGTTGGGAATCGTAGCTGACGGGCGTCTGATCTTGGACATGGCGGAAGTCACAAGGTAAGAGAGCACAAGCTGCACATCCACGCCTTGCGGCGCGAGCTCAGATGCAAGAGACGTTGACCAGTTCTGGAGGAATGCCTTGGATCCCGAGTACGTAGCGAGAAGCGGCGTGGGGAGAAGTCCGCCGAAGGAGCCCATTGTCAGGATGAGGCCACGCTTGCGCTGTGCCATTCCAGGTGCGATGAGGCGCGTCACCTCAAGCGTGCCGAGGCAGTTGATCGTGATGATATCGCGCATCTCCTTGTGCGGCGTGAGAAGGAACGGGACAGGGTATGCGTGGCTCTGTCCGACGTTATTGATGAGGATCCCGACGTCGAGGTCGTCAACGAGCGCCTTCAGCTTGGCATAGTCGGTCGCGTTATCCTTGGAGAAGTCCATGGCGAGGTATTTAGTCTTGATGGCTGGCATCTTCGTTTCAATCTCCTGGGAGAGGGTAGCAAGCTTGGATTCGGTGCGCGAGACGAGGAGGATATTGAAGCCCTTCGCGGCGAGCTGGAGGGCGTATTCCTTGCCAAGGCCGTCGGACGCGCCGGTGATGACTGCCCAGGTCCCCTTTGGCCCATACTTGCGAATCTACAAATATGTCAGACCATATTCTAGGCAATTTGAATTCGGGAAAGCAATTCTGCAGAGAGTTATCCTTACATTGGTGCCGCTGAGGATGAAGAGGTCCAGGAGAAGGGCGATGTAGCTGATGACCTTCCTGCCCAGCCACAAAGCACCCAATGCAGCAAATCCAACCGTTACCGGCTTCGGAACCGCAGCCAAGATGTCATCGATTGCCATTTTGCTGGTTTTATGGCGGTATTGTCGTTGACTTATCGTTTGATCGTTTCCTGGGCTGATTTCAGTTTGAAATGTGTTGGGGGAGCTTATGTATGTACGGCATCATTGATGGCCCGTGCACGATTCACATGGGATAGCTGTCAAATGTTCCGAAAATATATATTTGATATTCCGGATTGAACCTCAACGTATTAAATTAATACCGCTTCATTCTCTCACTCACACATACAAACTACTGCGCTGCGCTACACGAAGCAATGGACACTATACTCCCATATCTGCCACAGCATGCGGGCTTCCTCCCAAAGTGGATGCTCTTCGTACGTCGCAACCCCTATCCCCTGGCTTCACCTCCACGCATCACCAACTAACTGCCACCAGACCTCCATAGTCGCAATTGGCAACTCCGTCCAATCCTTTGCCACCCTCTATTACACTCGCCGCATATACAATATCGACCCCGCGCGCCCCAAAGCCCTCCCTTCCACCCCATCCGCCCCTGTCCCGCACTCCCCGCTCGTCACCCCCCTCTCCGCTCGCACCTTCGGAACCTGGACCTTCATCGCTGCCCTCGTCCGCCTCTTCGCCTCTTACAACATTGATAACCCAGCTTTCTACGCCCTTGCGCTCTGCACATACGCCGTCGCCTTCGCGCATTTCGCCAGCGAGTGGCTCATATTCGGAACAGCGGAGTGGGGTTCGCCACTTGCGGGACCGATTGTCGTCAGTACGTCAACTATAACGTGGATGTTGATGCAAAAGGGATTCTATGTTGCTGCGTAGAGGGTTGGGCAGCGGATAGAATTGGGTGGTAGGAGGAGGAAGAGGAATGATGACCTGGCATCCCCTAGACGGTTGTTAATATTGTTGTACAGTACAGACGAATGAGCGTATTTTAATTTTACGGGCCTAATAACCCAAATAAGTTCCTGCCGACCGCTATGTCCAGTGCAACTTCAACCACTTCTTGCCTCTCATCCTCTCAACATCCTCGTTATCTCACATATTCCTCTTACTTCTGAAATGTCCTTCACTTCACTCACGTGTATAAACTGAACAGTTGGGCTTTGGGGCACTTGGCAGCAGCAGCAAGTACGAAGCTTCCAAGATATAGACATCATCTATATGCACCGTCACCATCTAGATCTAATCAGGCCACATCACAACGAATTCCTGTACAACTCCCCCCCGGCATCCCTCAACTTCGCCGCCGCCTGCTCAGGCGTGATATCCCGCTGCGGCTCAGCCAACAATTCATATCCCACCAAGAACTTCCTCACGGTCGCGCTGCGCAATAGCGGTGGATAGAAATGCATGTGGAGGTGCGACGCGTTGATCTCCTCCTCGGTCCCCTCGAGCGGAGCCTGGTGAATCCCCGAGCTGTACGGGAAGCTTGTCTCGAAGAGGTTATCATAACGGCGTGTCACCTCTGCAATCGCCTCCGCGAAGTCGAGTTTCTCCGCGTCATCGAGGTCGACGAGCGCGCGCTTGTGGGACTTTGCTAGAACGAGCGTCTCGAAGGGCCAGACGGCCCACCAAGGGCAGACGACGAGGAAGGAGGCATTCTGGAAGACGATGCGCTCCTTCTTCTCCATCTCGAGCTTGGCGTAGTCGGCGAGCAGGTTGTGGCCGGCGTGCTCGCAGCGGTACTTCTGTAGCTGTTCGAGTTCCTGGCCCGGCTCTTCGGGCGTGCCAGTCGTGGTCCAGACCTGGCCGTGGGGGTGGGGGTTCGAGCAGCCCATGGCGGCGCCTTTGTTCTCGAAGATTTGCATCCAGCGGTACTGTGCTGTGGGTGCCGAGACGCCGTAATCGGGGTCGGAGGCAGCGGACGTTGCGGGCTGGAGGGAGTAGAGGGGCGATTTGGGAGAGAGGTGGGCGGCGTAGATTTTGCTCCACATCTGGACGACGGGGAGGATTTGCGGGGGGGTTAGGTCGGCGAGGGTGAGGTTGTGCTGGGGGGAGAAGGTGAGGACGTAGCATTTGCCTGTTACTGGCTCGGCGCGAAGGAGGAGGGAGGAGAGGTCATCTTCCTTGGCTTCTGGGTGGTATTCGGCCTGAGATTCCTTGACGGCGCTGTAGTCATTCACGAAGACAAAGGTATTTTTGTAGTCCGGGTTCTGATCGCCCTGGGCGCGCTTATTGTTGGGACAGAGGTAGCATGCCGGATCGTACTCGGGTAGAGTAGACTTTGAGGGGAACTCTTGCTGGCCTCTGGCGATTGTTAGCTAAGGCGCGCGCATTGAAAAGTAAGATGGGCGCGGTAGACAATGGGAACTCACTGCCATGGTCTCTTGGTCCGGTGCGGAGAGACGAGTAGCCAGCTCCCCCGCAGCGGGTTGTAGCGGCGATGTGAGATATCATCGAGGATTGCGTCCGGCATGGTTGCTGTGCTTCAGCGGCGCTCGCTGGGAACGTTATGCAAAAGACAAGATCTATATAATATATATACTGAATTATATTAAAATCAAAGGAAAAGCAGGGGAAGACGTTGAGAGAGTAGAAATATGAGGGACTATGGGGGGGGCAGAAAATCGATCGGCCATATCCCATAGTGGGGTTGGCGGGGATTTCGGAGGAGAGACAACCGGTCCACGAATCATAAGACACGATGGGTGACAGATACTTTCCCAGTACCTCACATCTTTATTAGCATAGGTGAACATTAATGTACTACTTTCGTACCTTTAACCCCTCAATCAAATACCCCACATTACACGCAACGTGCCATGGAGTTATATGTGATAAATAAACATGAATATACAAAATGTAAATTCTAACAAACATGTAATTCGCAAGTATCAGAGATTCCCCATACTCAATACTAGAAAAGCGTCTTTCCTTTCACTTTACACGTTCATTATACTTTTGAGGAATCCCTACAATCCCTCTCCTCCCTTACAGATCAACCTTTGACTTCATTCCCCTTCTACCACTCCTTTCAGCTTCACGTCCCCAGTCATGCTGGGAGTGATATAACTAATCCAGAACGTTGTGAGGACTGGAGTGAGAGTAGCTGTAGTTGGATGAATCTTATTTAGGAAAGTATGCTCTTACAGTTCAATAGGCTCATACCTGTATGTACAGTACTATTGTTGTGCTTGTCAGTGGCATAATTTACAAGTCTAGCTGCCCTGTTTCACCAAGGTTCATCAACAGCCAAAATCCTGAGCACCCCCACGACCCAGTCCCACCCACCCATTACCACATGAACCTCTGCACCCTCCCTGGCTCACTCGCCCACTCAAACTCCTTCCCCAAAAACACTGCACATGTTCCAACATTCACAGCGAGAAACCACAGTGTTTCCCCCCATAATCTAGTCCTCTCGACACTCAACCCTGCAAATGAACTGCGGCTAGGCTGCACATGCAGCCGCCATATCACCCACGGGAGAATAAAGTATCGTGGCTCGACAAGGGGCGCAGTAATTAGTGACAGCGTTGTGGTAAGGAGCCAGATGAGCGCAAACGATGTCTTCGTCTCTGCTGCTCGTTGTCTCCCTCCCTCTCGCACTGCAGAGCGGGACAGCTTCCTGCGTCGTGATGTTTCTTGTGAACTCGTAGTAGTACCGAAGGAAACTGGCTCGTGCCTACAGAGCGTACGCAGCACGAACCAGCCGCAGAGAACGTAGATCGGTGCGAGCGCGTACTTTATCAGTGGGTGGCGCAGGATCGTGTACCGGAAGACATAGAACATGTAGTGCCGGTTGTCGGCGAGGGTAAAAGGATGGATGAGCGTGTTGAAGTGGACGATGCCGAGACTGAGCGCGATGGCTAGGAGGGCCCAAGCGAGAGTGCTGGGTCTGGGGAGGTTCGGAGAGAGGGTGGAGACGACGGTAGGAAGGAAGAGGGGGAAGGAGAAGAAGGCTATAAAAGGCCAAAGGTAGAGCATTTGCGTTAGGTGGATGGTCGCGACGTGGTTTGATTTGTCGCCTAGCTCTGTCAGACCTGTAGTTGCAAGGGGAGGGAGGGAGGGTACCTAATACGACACCACCGTTCCAAACGACAAAGGCCCCGAAAGAAAGTAGGAGTGCGATCTGGGGCCAGAGTCGAGAAATTAGAATTATTAAGTGGCTTACGGCTGATACGCCGATGCTAATGAGGCAGTAGAGGAAATCTGCTTCGTCAGTCACATTCTCACGTTGTTGATTGTGGACTTACCTAAAGGACCGGCTTCCTCCAGCGGCGGATCGTGAAGTTCGCCACGCGTATACGGGCCGAGTGCCCTTTCTATCAAACTTGCATCCTTCCCTGGACCTCCCCGACTTGGCCCCTTTGCTACCATATCCGTACAAGTTCTAACCCACTCCATCCCTGCGAGAAAGACGCCCACCCAAAAAACATTCGTTTGCCGCATCACCAACCCCACAACGCCCAACCCATAAGCCACCAGGCCCCTTCCCACAGATGCACCACCAGCGCCCCGCTGGAACGCGAAATACGCCACCACAATCACAAGCGTAGACAGCACGTCCGTATAATACAGCCCTGAGAAAAAGAACAGCGGCGGGAACAGACACACATTCAACGCCTCCTGCGCAACCTCCCACGCCCGATCCACACGCCGTGCACCACCAATCAATGACTCCCGCAGAAAATAAGACACCACCAACAGCGCCGCGAGCGCCACGCCACCGATGCCACGCAATTCCGCGCCCGAGCATCCCGCGCGCGTCGCCGCCTTCAGCAGCAGCGAAAACGCGTACAGCCCCGGCGGAGTGGTGAGCTTCGGATCCCAGGTGTTGAAATCAGATGCACAGTACTGCTGCGCCTGGGGGATGTGGAATATCTCGTCCTATGATCGTTAGCACGTGGTTTTGGTGGAATACAGGCGAGTTGGGTTCTAGGGTACCATGTAAGGAGACGGAACATTGTCATTGACTACGCGGAGCCATATTGTAGTAAGCACCGCCAGACAACCGCCCGTGAGAGTTAGGGGCAGAAGTGCTTTTGCCATGGCGATGCTGGTGTTGGGGTTATTGGACGACGAGCCCCTTGATGCCATGTTCGGTGCACGGACGCTGTTTTGTCAGGTTTGGTCATGTGATTTAAATCATACAGCTCGTTGCAAATATTATTTCTTTCTTATTTCCCTGCAAATTCTCTAATCTAGAATATGGGAATATGATTTGAGTTATTAGCGGGGAATTCTTTTCGATACCAATCATAAATCATCAGCTATCATCACTATCGTCGCTACCCTCCTTTTCGTCCTCCAACTTCTTTCCTGCCTCCCCTATCCTTTTCTCCGCAGCCGCCTGTGCAGTCATGACAGCAACCTGTGCGTCTTCGAGTCTCTTCCTCGTTTTGCGTTCCTCTTCCTCCTTCTTCTTCTTTCGCTCCTCTATCGTATCTTTGGCCCACTTCGCCGCCTCCCGCGCAGCGGTCTCAGGGCTTCTCTTGTGCTTCAGCAGGTAGCCCTGGACCTCAGCCGGACTGAAGACGCCTTCTGGCATCGCCTGCGTAAACGACTCTGCAAGAGCTTCTATTTTCCTAGCCTCAATCTTTCGATGCTCTTCCTTCTCATCTACATTTTCATCAGCAGAACTGGCCTTTTCTGCACTGGTAGACTTCGCATGCCCATTCTGGAGGTTAGCGCCCTTCGACGGCAGAGAGCCATTCGCATGAGAATCGAGCTGTGTAGCTTTCTTCTGTGGAAAGTCGCCCTCTAGCGTCGTAAAAATACTCGTGAACAGTGTCCTTATCATCGCCGCATCGGATAGCTGGAACTTAATCGTCATGTCCACCCTGCCAGGCCTGATAAGGGCATCATCCAGCTTGTCAATGTGATTCGTCGTCATAATCAGAATACGGCCCTCCTGGCTGGATACGCCATCAAGAACGTTTAGTAGAGCAGAGAGACTGATCCTGCCTGCGGGCGGAGTTCCGACAACAAGTGAAGGCGGCTGTGATGGATCTTTCTGGACTTTCTTGACAGACATTGCTGCAGCTGCATCTTCAGAAGCTTCACTGTTCCTTGCGTTTGTCAAGCCAGCCGTATCGATATCCTCAAGCAACACGACGCAACGCTGTGGGAGCTCGGAGAACAGCGTCCCAAGGCTCTCTTCGTTCATCGACGGCGAGTTGAGGCTGACAATGTAGATTTTCAGCTTGAAGTATCCCGCGATCGCGAGACTTAGAGACGATTTCCCTGTACCTGGTGCGCCGTACAATAGGTAGCCCCGACGATATGGAATTCCGCGATTCCAGTACCAGCGTTGTGTGTGCGGATGCAGGTAGTCCCGCATATCTGCGAGCAGATCCGCTTTGACCGACTCGTCCATAACCACCGTTGACATGGGACGAGACACTCTCGCCGTACTGCGCACCCACGCAATCTCTGACATGGTCCCTGGCTTGTTGGCCCCACGGAATATGACCGTCTTATCTTCATCAGAATCGAGGAATAGCTTGCGGCACTCGTTTAGCAGTTGCTTCAGCTTAGTCGGGTCGCGCCCGAAGCTCGAGATCGAAATCTCCTCACGCTCCGAGATAGGCCCATATCCCCGCTCGTTTGGGGCGCTGCGGCGGAATACCATGAGCCGGCCCTTGTACCAGAAAATGTGTGAGCCGAGGCCGGGCGTGTATTGCAATTTTCTCTGCTTGCGCCTCGCTATTGGGATGCCGTTCTCGTCAATTTCATCCATCCCCTCTTCCTCGCGCTCATTATCGCGGCTCTCGACCCACATGAACCAACTGCGAGAGTTCACATTCGTGCTCGCGATGAACCGGCGATTGGCCTGCGAGAAATTCTGCTGGGTCACCCAGCCCATAACGTAATTGTACATCTCATCGTCGATGCGGATGTCGGCCGTAGACATCAGGTAGTGCTGCAAGCCGGACCAGAGGTGCTCAGAGACATAGTTCGAGGCATAGATAACAATGCCGCAGATGACGATGAAAGGGATGTAAAAGGATATGTCGATCTGGAGGTATTTAGACAGTCCAGCAGAGACGGCGGAGAAGCCGGGAAAGAATACATCGAGGATGGCGAGCTGGTTCACTGGAGGCAAGAGATCGTCATTAGAGGCGTTTGCGAATGCTGTGGGGCTTGACATTATGAGAATCTGCGATGTCGTTATCCCAGGCTTTTTGTCTATTCAGAACAGAACACGACCAAGAGGGACACGAGCGACAACAAAGAGCAAAGAAATACCAAGAAGTAGTTCATCAGGAACCTTTGTTCTTTGAAGAAGTAAAAAGAAAGAGAAACGATGGAGGAAAGCTGACAGGAGTATTTATACTAATTCCCATCATGTTATCAGCCACCAGGCTAGCGATGGGGCCTGTCGCCGCACCAAGGCAACAATGAAGACATGTTACTCGTACATCTTACATACAGTGAGCTTGCATAGTCCGGTGAGCACCCTGATGAACGGTGACTCAGCACCAAGACATGACCTCGCCCAATAATCCTATCTCGACAGCCACAGACGCCCGAAAGAGGTCGCCGCTTGATGAGTTGGAGACAACTGCGAGGCTGCCTGGGTCCCATATCCGCGGCCCTGCCGAATCAGCGATTACCGGGGTCAGTGATAGACCTCATAAGGCTGTAGAGGGACGGTAGGCCAGTCCGTATGCAGCAGTAGTGGCGTATAGCAGCATCGTCGGCGAAGGAGTGGTGTTACAAGGGATCCGCAATGTGGGATTCGGAGGACGCAACGGTCAGGCGAGTGTGCATGGCAAGGTGCATGAAGCGAAAGACACAGCCACAGCGACTCTTTACTGCAGTTGGCTGATGCGCTTTAAGTGGGTATAATCATCATTACGGTGGATATCCAACATAATCATCGCGTGAAGTATAATAAAATACGCAGAGCCCAGGCGTACCTTTGAGTAAGGCAGTTTATATTGTTGATGTTGGTTCGCCTGCTTTCTGTAAATTATCTAGGGGATGGTTACCGAAGTTGGAGATGGCCGCCTTGAACAAACAAATGGCAAGTTACACCTGAAACCTCCCGCCTCACTAGCGAACAAGGGCGCTGGCGACATTGGAACTTTATAGTGTACACATCGTCTATTATTGCTGCTGCCTTGGTGATTTTCATATGAGATTTGTTGGGATGTTCATAATACTGCTAAAATTTAAACTGCGAAATATTATTTTAAAGAGTGAAAATAGTTTGACATTCAAAATATTTTGGAATAATTGAACTTAAAACGCAATCACCAATCATCAGCTTTAACAGGAACATAATAGAAACACGGATAATATCAGGTACACCACTCACGCATAAATGTGACCATTAATTTCGTTATAGTCTTCATCAGCATGATAATCTATACTGTATGCACCACATCCCGCCTCACGCCCGCACCCCACTTTCCCTCAAGACCTCCCAAACCCAAACCACCCCTTCTTAGCCTCCTGCTTCTCCTCCCCTCGCGAACCGGGTATCTCCTCCTCAGGTACCTGTGCTGTCACCTGCGGGATGCGCCCTGGATACTCGATGTAATTCCACGCCACGTCGAAGAACAGTGGCTTCACAGGCACCGCCTCCAGTTTCGTCGGGTAGGACACCAAATTACTCAGATCAACCTCACCGCTGGTTGGATAGTGCTCCAATGTCTCCACCAATGGCAACGAGGGTGGCAGCTTGGCGATAGTGCCGCTGACCGCGGTTATTTCGACGAGTGCGCGGTGGCGCTGAAGCTCGGCGTTTAGGACTGATGCGAGGAAGGACGCAGATGCAGGGGAGATTGCGAGTGTGGGAGGGGCGGTGGGTGAGGGTGCTGCTGAGGCGGAGAGGTGGGTTAGGGATGGGGTGAGAAGAGCGGTTGCGCGGGCTAGAAGGCTAAGAGCTTCCACATATGAGGAGAGAACGGAGTGTGATCGGGCGATGGCGAGGCATCTAGAAAAATTTAGTTAACTTCGCTCAATAGGCACTCTAGTAAAATGAAGGTGACCTACTTCAGGGCGCGGAAGTAGTTGTACTTGGCTTCCAGCTCTCCTAGGAACTCCGTGTCGGAAGACACTCCAGGTAACTCCTTGATGGAATCCAAGCTCTGAAGAGTTGAATCGTAGAGCACGACTCGCTCTCGTAACTTTGCCAATTTGCGTCCGGTGCCCTCCTCCTTGTCGACTGTCGCACTATCTGCCTGTTTGGGCTTTCGAGACTTTGCAATTGGCGCGCTGTCTGGTAATGCACCGTCGTGGTCTCCCGTGAGGACACGATTCCGGCCTATCCGCCAGCTGATCAAATCGTACCCAATGGCGGTCCTGGTAATCTGGAGGCTCTGTATCCGCTTATCGCCCTGAGAGATGCCTTCTGCGACCAACTCGTCGATGGAGTGTTTTGTTGCATCAACCGCATCTTGGCTCGCGATGAGGATGTCGTCATACGCCGATGCGCGCTCCCTAGGGTGTGAAGTAGAGGTCGAAGATAGTGTCTCGCTCAGATTCTTGGCAGCTGTCGTAACTGCTGATAGGGCTACGGCAATAGATGCGTCTTCCAAGTCCACCGTCCGTGACCTCCAGGTGATCGTCCTCGACGCTGCATCACTCTCTGCCAGCTCTGGCTTAGCCTTTGATGCATCCTTCAAGATCGTGGAATCGAGCTTCTCCACCGCCTTGACAAGGGGTTGATCATCCATGGGAAAGAATTTCCGCACAATTACCGGGATTGCCAGCGTTCGAGCAAGCTTCATCTGATATGCCCCATAACGTATGCTTGGCTCAACGGTAGATGTAACCAAGTCCTTAAATATGTCGCTTTTCGTAGATGAAGTGAGAGCGGTATATATAGCCCAGACAATAGAGTAATCCGTGACGCAAGCTTGCCAGCTTTGCTTCTCGAATTGCTCGGCGCCAGCAAGAGACGTGGCATATGCGCGTGCCTCAAGAAGATCCGTTTCCGTCGCGCCAGACGCTGACCGGTCTGACAGCGCTTCCAACACACCCTCTTGAACCTTATAAGCCTTGTGAAGTCGCGAAATAATGTGAGATCGTGCGGCGCCTGTGATGCCTTTGGCGTCGGCAGAATGAGCGGACTTCATGTACATCGCATGGGCCCAGGCACGCTCCGACGTGAGAAGCTGGATATGAAGATACCTTCCAGAGTTAGCAATACAATCTCCCTTTGTTCAGCTGCGCATACTCATGGTTCCTGCCAATATCCTCCGCTGTCACAACTGGCCGTTTCGCATATTTGGCTCCCTTTCTGGTTGCTAGTCCCAATTTCTTGCGTGCTGAGAGCAGCTTTCTTGATAATTGGGCACGGTAAGTGCTATAGTCACCGTAAAGAAGCGCCTCATCACGTCCGGAGACGATGAATTTAGTTATGTCCATGGTTCTGTTTACTTCTCCAAGGCCACATGGCGGGGTTGACAGGTGAGGTTTCTTGGTGGGAATATCAGGCTTACATAAGCAACCAGACAGCTTCGCGTTGGTGTGGTCTGGATGGGTCAATCGGCAAAATAATAAATCCGTTCCCTTGTCGCCGAGGAGTGCTAAAACATTCAAGAATCGTTCATTTGACGGTTATTTCTGGATATCTTCAACGCAGTCGGGCCAGAACCATTATTACGCTCCCGCACTGTATTAAATAACACCCACCATCTTATTATCACTGGACTTGTTGCCCTGTGTTCGAATTCACTGCCTTTGTGGCCTTGACAAGCTTCGAAAACGAACGAAGACGGAGCTCCGCGGCATGCAGAACTTTGTCTAAAGCTGAGAAGCATGTTATTGTGTAAGCTGCCATACAGTGCGATCGTGGAACTCTGCTAACAGATACTGCTAGATTTTAGTTTGACGTGTTTTCTTGTATTATAGACTATTACGACGAGATTTCCAGTGCGCGGCACGATACACTGTTGGGCTTGGGGCATGCTGGAGCGTACGGCGGGATGTCTCGAACTCGGCAGCGTGCGACGATTCGTGCCCGGATCTAAGTCGATGAAGAGTCGCCGGATGCTGCATTCTGCGTTCTGGAACCATGGTGCAATGGAACTGGAGCTGTCTCCTTTATGGCAGGTATTAATCCAAGGAACTGCACACAACGACAGACGGATAGAAACGAACGAACCTGATAATTCTGGAGGCATGATGCTCGATTTTCTCTACCCATCCGGTGCCTTGAACCTCATCCGACAATACTCGCCGTGGACACCCGATAGGACCGAGTTCAGGAGGCCCAGGGGGCTTGGCAGGATTGGGCAAAGACTCTATACATCGGCAGCGGGCGATGGTTCTGTGCCAATGTCGAGACGCGCCGAGGAAGTTGGAGGTCAAGATGAAGACAACGATGCGACTGGGCAGACATCGGCTTTTCTACAGTCAATAAGCGGATCGGCGCGCACGAACGACTACGAAGAAGCCTGGAGGCAATTTGGGCAGCTGAGCCACGACAACCAGCTAGCGCTTGCGCCACAGCTTCTCAGTTATCTCATCACCTCAAATCGACCGATCGATGCGGACCGTATAGTTTCAGTTTTCGATATAATCAGAGACCAAGCCGGCCATAGCAGTTACGAAGCATTGGTTAATGCCCATGTGATTCTACGAAACCACGAAGACGCTGTCAATGTGCATTTAGAATCCCTGGCTATCTTCCGAAAACCAACAGCATCGGATAGACTACTTAGTCTACTCATTCAATACGGTCGTTGGGACATGGCATTTGAGGCTTGGAAAGCTGTCAAGGATTTGGGGTCCGCAAGCCCCAGAAACGGTCATGACATATGGGCACGTGTGGTTCATTTGCCGAACGTCAACGAGAAGGTGCTGCAGATGGTTTCAGGCTTAACCAGTCATTTGTTTGATACACCTGATTTGGGTATCTCTCAGCAATTGCCAGTTGATCAAGTTACATTCATCACCGACGCGCTGACCGCAGCTCTTTTTCCACCGGACGACTTCTCAGAAGCGAGCTTCCTGTCGGTTTTTTCTCAGCTTGAAAGGCTGGGATTAGCCACAGAATCAATTTACCAAAACACCATACTCAAACTTTTGAAGATGGACCGCACGAAGTTGGTTGTTCGTCTATACCGGAAATTCCGGCAGACAGACGGTATACTTACGACACATATCCTCGACGCGACCCTGAAGATTTTCTGTAAATATAAAAGCAACATGGGGATGCATCAAATCCTGGAGGATTGGGTACGATATTTCGATAGGCCATCTTCTCCTGCGTATAGGATGGTAATGACAGCTTTTGCCTCGCAAGGAAATGCGGAGGCTGTGAAAGGACTGTGGAAGAAGTACCTCGAGCGACAAACGTATGGACGGATCCGGAACGCAGACGATCTTCTCCCTTTGATGCACGTTCATGCCAAGCGGGGGGAGGTGGATGAAGTCGTCAAAATCTTCGAAAACATGGAGGCCGAATATAAAGTTGTTCCAAACATCAAACATACGAACATTCTTTTGAACGCTTATGGAAAGGCTCATGCTATTGATAAGGCTTTCGAGCATTATAGTAAGCTGCTTGATTCTGATGTTCACCCAGATAAGATCACGATTGGAACTATGATGGGAATTTGCACACAGCGTGGCGATTCTATAGCAGCACGTGAACTCTACAATTCGGCCGCGGGCTTGGGGATCCGTCCGAATATCGCAATGGTTGATTGCCTGGTCCTCGGCGATATCCAGAATGGCAACATTGGTAAAGCCGAAGAGACATGTGTAAAAGCACTAGCGATGGCACTGGATGGGCCAAAGACAAGAATGTGGAATTACTTGCTGGTTGCCTATGCAATGAGGCGTGATCTTGAGAATGTTTCTCGGGTACATCGGATCATGGAATCTTCAAACGTCTCACCCGACACCTACACCTACTCTGCACTCATGCAGGCTTTGGCTGTTGCAGGGCAGCCGAGTCGCGCTTGGAAGATCTTGACCGAGGTGATGCCTGAAGCTGGCATGCAAGCCACCGAGTTTCATTATGCGGTTGTTATGGGCGGTTTTATTGCTACGAAAGAGCTGGACATGGTATTTCACGTCAGGGACCATATGCTAAGCCGACCTGAAGGCCTCAAGCCAGCCTTGTCTTCGAACATCCAGACCATGAAGGCCGCCGTCATGGATGATTCACGCCGCATACAATCGGGCGATGCCGACACAGACTTCGCAAAGGCAGAAGATTATTTCTTCCAGTTCTTGATGAATGCCGATAGGCAAGAGCTAGCAAGTAACCCAAAGAAAGGTATCGGTCATGAGCCGCTAGATGTTGCATACTCGGCGGCATACTTTGACTTTTACATGTTCGTCTGTGGCCAACACAAAGCATTCGATCGAGTTAAGCAACTTTACGACAATTTTTTGCAGCGGCTGCCTGAAGACCGTCGATCCCAGCCTCCTATCCGGATATTGAACGCTTTGATGGTTTCAAGGTTGAAGGAGAATGACCATGACGGTGTACAAGAAGCGTGGGAGTTTGCTTTGATGCGTGCCAAGGAAAGAGGAAAACCAATATCGGGGAACAACTTGCTTTTATATTCACATCGCCTCTCGCTCTGCCGCCCTCTATCAACTCTAATCAAATCGCTAGCAGAGCAGAACAAACTTACCCAACTGAAAGGGACGATCGCCGATATTCGAGCTTTCGGATTCGAGCTGGACTCCAACAACTGGAACCTGTACGTCCAAACCCTTACCAACGCACACAAGTATCAGGAAGCATTCGGCATATGCGAAAAGCGTCTCATGCCGGGGTGGCTTGGATGGGCAATGATTCGTCAAGTAGAGCCACGCCGGAACCGCTTGTCGCTAAAGGACCGGGCCCGAAAGAGAGATCCAACTTATCTCCGCCCCATCTACCATACAATTCTTATGTTATCAAGGGCCTACCTGGATATGGAGGGCTCATATTCAGCAGCTGGGCAGGCTTACCATGTACTGAAATATGTAGACCAACATTGCCCACTGACCCTAAACGCGATCCAAACGATGCGCAGGACGGAGGACGAATTGGAGAAGAAGATACTGGGAACAACCCAAGGATGATAATTATGTATTGTATATAAACTTATATGTATTTATAGTGTATAAATAGACACCTAACGAATTTCTGGTGTTGCGGTATTATGTGTTATTCCCTGCAAGACGTGTAACAAGGTCGTTAACGAGGTTTAGATCTTTCCACTGTCCATACTGTTGTACCTGCACTCGACAATACCAACAATCTCACCACGCCATCATAACTAATCAATAGAGTTGTCGACACCAACACCAAGAACATCTGTCACTATGTCTAATCAAGCTGGAACTTCACAGGTGTTTCATGGCACGTTCATACACTCAACCTCACCGGGTTCCATTGAGATTGTTCATGACGGTATGCTCGTTGTGGGCCCCGACCGGCGCATAGTGCACTTCCTTCATGATATACCCGTGGAGGAAGCCCAGACAGCTCTAGACGGCCTTAGCATTCCAGCCAGCGAGTGCCATATATCAGTCATTTCGAGCGACAAAAGCAATCCCGCTTTCCTGATTCCTGGATTTGTCGATACGCACAACCATGCTCCCCAGTGGGCCCAACGAGGTCTTGGACGAGGTCTTCAGATTCTAGAGTGGCTGGACACAGTTACATTTCCCAATGAAGCCAAATTTCGGGACCTACAGTATGCTAGAAAGGTTTATGAGTCGTGTGTCGATGGGTCCATCAAGCAGGGAATCACAACATCATGCTACTACGGATCACTACACGGCGACGCTACGAAGATCCTAGCAGATATATGTCTGGAGAAAGGCCAGCGTGCATTCATTGGGAAATGCAACATGGACCAGAATAGCCCAGCATACTATACCGACGCCAGCGCCGATGACTCGCTCAGAGTCACAGAGGACTTCATCTCCCACGTCCGCAGCCGCGATCCGACCTTTTCGCAGATTACACCTATAATCACCCCGCGTTTTGCCATCTCCTGCACGCGAGAGCTGCTAAAGGGGCTCGGCGAAATCGCGGCAGAGAACGCAGGTCTTCCCATCCAGACGCACTTCAACGAAGCTGAGTCCGAGATCGCAGCGACACTCACGCTATTCCCCGAGTTTAACAATGAGGCAGACCTCTATGCCCACTTCGGATTGCTGACAAACCGCACCGTCCTCGCGCACTGCTGCCACATGACGCCCTACGAAATGGAGCGCCTCAAGGCCCTGGACTGTGGAGTCGCACATTGCCCTATCGCCAACACCACGGTGGGTGGAGGCTTCATGGCAGCCCCGATCCGCGAGTTCCTGCGCCGAGATATCAAGGTCGGACTAGGGACCGACAGCGGCGGTGGCTTCTCGAGCTCCATCTTGGATGCCATGCGGCAGGCGTTCATTGTGTCGAACGCGAGGGAGATGATGACTAAGGGCGAAGACAAGAGCCTCTCTCTCGAAGAGTGCTTTTACATGGCAACACTAGGAGGGGCGCGAGTGTGTGGCATAGATCACGAGTCTGGCAATTTCGCTATTGGCAAGTACTTCGATGCGCTGCACGTCCATATGGCATCGGTGGGTGGTGACGAATCTAATTTAGCCAGCACTGGGATAGAGATCGGGGATGGGGTGAGAACGGTGTTTGAGAAGTTTATGATGACGGCCGACGACAGGAATATCGCCAAAGTGTATGTCAGGGGGAATATAGTTCACAGCGATTAGTTGTAAGGGGAGGAACATCACGTGACAAATGACAATCCAATCCATGCTTTGAAGTCTCATGGTTCGCTACTTATTACTTTCTTGGCCCCTCGCTTCTGCTCCTGACATAGAGTGTGGATCTGAAAATCCAAAAAGGTCGAAGATGGCTGAGGCTATGTATCCACGCATATTTGGTAATCAAGATGCTGACAACATCGCGGGGTTTTCCCGGATTAATACATCTCCGGTGGACCGCCCCCCCTCAATGCCATGCACATCGACTTCCTCACTCTTGATATTTTTGCCCCTTCGTCTTGTTGCCGCCGTCCTGTCTCTTCGCTATTATTTATATATCTTAGTTGCAGTTATATTACTGGGTAGTTCTATTCTTCCTAAATCCTAATTCTGCTCCATCCGCTGGTGTTACCGACTGAGGCTGGACTAGCAAGGAGTAGACTTGCATTACTGTAGCGCCGACGCTGCCCCATTCCCACGCGCTGCCCGCCAAGCACCACGTTGTTCGGCCGTGTTTGGGTCCGTCTCTATTCAATCACATGATATGGAGTCTCAGGCGCGCAAAAAATTCGCAAAGCCGCCGGTGAAGCTTGCTTGCTTGTCGTGGTATGGCGAATCTCCCTGCTACTATCTCCCCAGGTATCAGAGAAAGATGCTAGTGCTGATCCAGCATCTTCGACTTTAGTCGGAACTCTCGCATAAGGTGTGATGGGAAGCAAGATTGTTCAAAGGTGAGAATGCATTGATCTCCATGATGGGAATATGAAGATACTGACGGCAAATCAAAAGTGCTTGGAAAAGGGAAAGGAGTGTCTGTATACTCGAAGCAGACGAGGCGGGCCCCGTGTTTCCCTGCATGGCCGGCGCTCAAAAGGCAGACCGCGGACATCTACCGCGGACATCCTCAAGCTGGAATCTCCACTATCAGTCCAAGAGCGTAAGTATCACGCCCCGACTATCCCGACCATTCTAATGGCTATGCGCAGAATTTTTAGAAGCAGCCAACATCACCGGAACTGGTGCTGGCCTCCGGCAGCTCGACGAGTTCTCCGGGGAAGATATTGAACTTGCCGACGCCCCGATCAATGCGGGCGCGCCATTATATGGCGTAGATCAGTTGGACCAAGCGCATGGTTTCTCTGACATGCAATTCGACCCACTTGGGGACAGGGAAAGCAGCGCCTGGGATAGCTTCAACAGTGCATCTCTTACAAGTGGATCCGACGAGAACACGAGTGACGTACGAGTCTATGAGACGGATGCTGATATGTGAGTTTAGATCTCATTGTATTGCTTCTCAAGTACTGTCATGAAGCTGATGCCACCGACTGTAGACTGGATGCGTATTATGTCTACTGTCATACCTATTTTCCGGCTCTGCCACCCCCAATACGATCGCCCGTTGATCGGCCTGTGGCGCTTGGAAGCCTTACGGGTGGCTATGGACCCAGTACACCGCTGTCGCTCGCTCTCTCGGCAATGCTTGCTCTCATACCTCTCCCCGACGATCCTGATCCAAAAGGCGAAAGTTCAACTTGGAACCGCAGGATCCAGGCTCATAAATTTGCACAGGCGGCATTTGAAGCGCTCGATAATGAGACTGAGCTTGTTGACTCAATTATTAACCCCAAGGATGCCCTTTCCAATGGAAGCCCGCGCACATATCGGGCACCCTTCCATCAGGACCTGCCACTGGACCTGGAATCTAATGTGGCGCTAATGGTACTGAGTATCTATGAATATGGCCAACGAGGAAACATCAAGAAGATGCTGAATCGCTCGGGGCAGTCCCTGATGCTGGCATTGGAAGCGAAGCTGTACTCGCCAATAGTAGACCAGTTTGTCGAAGCAAGACGCCGAGTGTGGTGGGCAACTGTAAGCTTCTCTTCCTGACCCATGGAATAGGTCTAATATTGTGTAGTACATCAACGTTTGCGAGGTCGCAACTATAAGTGGCACTGCAAGTCCTCGAAGCTACCACATGCCGGCCTTGGCTAACCTGCTATCTATAGGAAACTGCAATTGATGTCCGGGATCCAAAATATTCTCTGCCTTATCCGACCATCGCTGCAGACCCCGAGGTGTGTAATAGCTGACATATCTCTGGCAACGCAACATATGCTAAATGATTAGGCCGTTCCATTCTTCGTCCAATGCCAGTACGCAATTTTAGATGCGTCAAAATATGCCAACGACCTCCAAAAGATCATTGAGAATGGTGGTGACATATCAACCCTGTATATGCGCACGCTCGATATGGAAGCAAGGCTGGAAGGCCTCAGTCAGATAGCAGACGCTTGGTTCGACAAAACACCATGCAACATGCCGGTTAATTCCAGCGAGGCGGTTGTGGCGAAGTCTCTACGATCGATGGGACGCGTTAAAATTAATAGGTCCGTCTCATACTCGTTCTTCTCCGTCCGAATCTAACGTTTCTCAAAAGTGCGCGAATCAAAATCCATCGCTACCCTGCTTTTATGAACACTCCGATATTTTCAAAACTACACTGTGGGCTGCAACCAATTACGCCCAATGGCACCCCCGCGCCTACCTCTAACAGCTCGTGTAACGATATACCTCATGATCCCTCAAGTCAGTTACAGCCTAGGCAGCCATCCAACGGCCTAGCCCACGTCGGCACCAGTGGTCTCTCCCAACCTATACCGTCGCCGCCAGGTGACTCACAATTACCATTCAGCACCCTTTACTCAACGAACATCGCCCGCAAAGCCGCCCAGGACATCGCCGAAACCCTACACGCCCTCCCCTATCCCAACCCCTCTGGCCTGGTCGACCCCTCCGGCCTCCTGAGCACCCCGCTGAGCGCCCTGCCGCCCCGCTCAATGCCCACCTTCATGTGCTGCGCCCTCATGGGCGCCTATGTCCTTGCAATTCTCACGTACAAGCTGCGCGCTGGACAGCTAGAGTCCCCGAACTCGGAGATCACCCTTGCGCTCTCGACGTATGAGGATGCGCTGCGCCAGGGCCTAGGGCTCCTCTTGAGCGGGCTGGAAAATTATGCGAGTGCTTTTGAGGCCGTAGATGGCATGAGAGGTACGTTGCGCGTCGTGTTATACTGTCGATGCGCCTGCTAACTCCATGGCAGAAGAGGTGGCCAAGGCATTCAAGGTTTCTCTGGTTGAGTCGCTGAGCGAGCCGAATAACCGCGTGAATTGGAATCCGTATTATTCTGGGCTTAATTAGCGTTTTGCTGTATCTCAAAGTTCAACACCCTTTCAACCTCGGTAATATTCTCATAAGAAAATCGCTCTGGTAGCCAAATGTATACCCACTCGTACAAATCTATCAGCCTGACTTCCCTTACTAAGACCCTACAACCCACCAACCCTCCAATGCCTCTTAAGTTTTGCATTCCAACTGCGGTAAACAAATCATGTGGTGCTTTCGTTGAACCTTTCATCGTCTCTTCTAATACCAGAACGTGTAACAGGTTTAGGCTCTTGCACTAAGATAGCTGCTTAAAGGCCAATATTCGATAAGAGCCTTGAAAGACAAACGATAGACTTTTAATGAGCCCACTGCGGTCGCCAATCATGTATAACAAGCATACATACTCCATGTATCCTCAAATAGGAATCTATTAGATCCAAAATAAATTGGGAGAACTTCGTCGCGAGCTCGAGTGCAAGTCCTTGCCATAGCAAGAACTTTTTCATGTGGAAGAGTAAGAAACGGCATCCCTAATCGTTCTACCAGCTGGACATCATTCATAATAGCGTGCATATTAGGATGTATAGTGTCGTGCGATACTAGGAGAAAATCGTATATAGCGATTCGAATTTCCGCCGGTAAATTAAAAAATCCTGATTGTGGCTGAGAAAGCTGCGTAGCATTTGTGGCTTTTCGCACCAAGGGACGGGTTTCAGGCATTTCGTAAGACGGCAAGTTGATCTGCTTAGTTTGGTGGCTAGACGCCCAAAAAATAGGAACGCCAAATGCCTTATATACAGGGTGGCCAGAGAAATCATAACGTAGAGCTGGCATAGTTAGACGTCGGAGAAATGGCTTCGGGCTATGTCGTTGTAGGAGGGAAAGGTAAATTAAAGCTATTCATAGTATATATAATAATGGGATACCACGGGGTGACTCACATCTCCCGTTTGACTAAAATAACACCCGACTAAATAAACATCCCATCTAAAAAACGGCAGCTTTAAAAAACTTCGTTTAAACTAAAAACAGGGTCTAAACCAGAAAACCATGTATGGTAGCTTCGTATTAGACGTTATTTATATATCGATCTAAAAGGTAAATACAAGCTTCTCCGCGCTAACTTTCCCCTCACGCATATGCTGCATCCCCTGGACCACACCTTCTAGCCCCTTACCAAACTTGTTTACGGCGAGGTTGTGCACCTTCACCTTCCCATCCGCTAGCAGATTTGCCGATAGCTCCCAGAAGGTCTTGCCGAACTCAAAGTCCGCAGGCACAGCAGGAATCTCCTTCGGTCCAAACTTGAATGACTCGCCTACAACGGTATACCCCAAAGTTGATTTAGTCTCTACATTCTTGTTGATGGTAGTTACCGTCTTTTCGTCAACGGTTAGCAAGGAGCTGTAGACACCGCCAGCCGAGCTCATGGCTTCAACAGAGATCTTGGTGCTGTTTCCCTCGGAAATGCAATCGAAAACGTGCTTCACCTGGTCCTTGGTGTACTCTTTGATATCCTTGGAGCATGACGGGGAGTTGTAGTCAAATGCGGCGTCTGCGCCGAGGCTCTTGACGTACTCGAAGTTGCTTGGCGAGCACGTCACAACGGCGGTTAGGTTGGAGAGCTTGGCATATTGAATCGCAAGGGATCCTGTAGCTGTACTGCCGCCGTAGATCAGAAGCGGAGTCTTCACGGTTTGGGGCTTCCCTGGCAATGGAAGCTGGAGCGATTGGTAGAGTCCTTGGCCGACTGTGGTAATTCCGACGCCCTAAACGAGAAATGTCAGTTCTTCATTGTGGATAAAGGCATTATAATTGGAGGGTCTCCATACCAATGTTGACGCCTCTTCAAAGCTCAGGTTGTCTGGGATCTTAATCTGGACATCGCCTTTTGCGGTAAGAATTTCTTGGAAAGTGCCTATAATCTCCTGTATTAGATCGCCCCTAATCCAGATAAGACCGTGTTACTCACCGTCTTCGTGGTGAACTGCATTGGCGCCATGGCAAAATCCTGTCACGCGGTCTCCCTTCTTGAAGCCCTTGGTAACTTTAGGGCCAACTTCGAGAACGGTGCCGGCGTAGTCACAGCCCACACGGGCGCCAGGATCCGAGAGATAGTCGACGTGCTTCCAGTCCGTAGGATTGAGAGCTACAGCATTGGTCTTAACTAAAATGTAATCATCACGGAGCTTCGGGACGGAGGCCTCCTTGACCTGCACCTCGCCTTTGGCGACAATGACAACAGCGTGGTTCGACATGGTAAGTGGAATGAGAAGGCGGAATCAGAAAGAACAAAGTCAATTATTTGAAATTTGGGGCTTGACAGTGACGAAAGAGAGATATTCGCAGAATATATAGCAGTAACAGCCTCGGAGTCCACTACCTCGGAGTCCACTACCTCAGCATTGCCGCTACGATTAGTAAAGCTCCCCGCGCCACCCCGCAATGACCCACTTTGATAGAAGTGACGGCATGGAGTTGGCTTTATCTTTGGCTCATAAAGTATATTATATGAGGCACGCCCGCCCCAAGAGGGTAATGTTTGGAAATAAGACCGTAGATAGAAAGTATGGCTTGTCAGGAAGTGGAAGTTCTGGAAACAGCACAGTGTTCACCACCTGGCTGGACGGGTAATGACGTCTTAAATTTAGCACCAAATGAAAACGCCAACAGCCCAGACGGCATGGGAAAGTGTCTTCATATGAAGATAAAGTTAACAGTTAAATTGAATTTGGTTGAAGACATGTAAACTGTAAAGAACAAACTAACCGCTGTATCTGATATGTTCATTAATATAACTGCCGCAGATATGATGTTGTACGGAGTATAGTCGCATCCCGAAGAGTATTACATAAGCACAAAACAGAAGACGCGGCTGTTCGAATTCAGACCATGGGCGGTGAGACTAATTAGGCTAGTCAGGGTGGCGTACAGGGGCCCAGAAAGACCCCTGTAATTGACTGAACAGGTACAGTACAGTACTATGGTACATACAAAAGGTACTTGCACCTAGACGCCAGCCGCCACTTCCACCGCATTCAAATCCATCCAGGCTGCAGGATTCTGTTCAGGATTCCATTAGTATATCTCTGCGACGTCGATATTATTGCCCTCTACAAATCAATTTATCATCTCGCCGGACTTGCGCATCACTGTTTAGCCACCGTGTACCCATCAGCTTAATGAACTGAACCCCTTAAAAGGGCGAAGCGCGCCCGATCACAGTCGCCATGGCTGTAGAATACGACCCCATCCCCCTCTCCGACTTCGACGACATAGACTCCGAGCGCTACAAGTCCAAGCACTGGGCTCGTCGTCGACGATGCCCCTCCGTCCTTCACCTCTTCCGCAGGATTCCGCGCCTATTCAGGTCCCTCTACCTCATCATCGCATTCTTTGCCTTCCTCAACTGGCAGGTCATCTTCAACGCCTCATACACGAACCCTCCGCCGTTCACCATCCCACCCGAGGGGAACGTATACATTGCCGCGAACATCATCAATTCGGACCTCATAACTGGTGCTTGGGGCGAGTCGCTCAAGGATCTAGTGGATTTGATAGGGAAGGATAGGGTCTATGTGTCGATATACGGCGGCCCGACCGCTGCGCTCAAGACCCTCGAGAGCAAGCTGGACTGCGACAACAGCCTCATATCCGAAGAAGATGACCCCATAGACTTGGACGCTCTCCCACACATTACACTCTCTAGCGGCGAGCAAAGGATAAAGCGAATCGCATTCTTGGCAGAAGTGAGGAACAAGGCAATAGAGCCACTGGATACCCTGGACAAGACGTTTGACAAGGTGCTGTTCATCAACGACGTATTCTTCTCGGCGGCCGATGCAGCGAGGATCTTGTGGGGCACCAACGTCAACGCCCAGGGTGTGTCGGAATACAAAGCTGCGTGCGCTATGGACTTCATCAACAGCGGCAAATACTACGACACCTTCGCGACGAGGGATTTCGAGGGTTATAGCATGGGGTTGCCGATCTACCCCTGGTTCTCGAGCGAAGGAAATGCAGTCAGCAGGAGGGATGTGTTGGCAGGCCGCGACGCTGTCCGAGTCAAGAGTTGCTGGGGCGGCATGGTCGCGTTCGATGCGCGGTATCTTCAGCGCGACCTTTCGCCTACTACCAAGGCCAGCGCGACACGTGAAGAGCCCAAGGACTTGACTACAAGGAAAGTCGAGCCTCCGCAGCTGCCGCTCCGCTTCCGCTCAGAGCTAGAACCTTTCTGGGATTCTAGCGAGTGCTGTCTCATCCACGCTGATATCATGGCTGCTACGCCGTTCCAAGCTCCGTCCAAAGAGGTTAGCAAGACGTATGGAGACGGGATCTTCATAAATCCTTATGTGCGCGTGACATACGATGCGAGCACGCGTAATTATCTGTGGCTGGCGCAGCGCTTCGAAAGGCTGTTCAGGGGACCTCAGTCGATCATCAACAGCATTGCGAAGCTGCCAAGATATAACTACAGGAGGGCAGAGGCAGAAGGCGATGTAGTAGATGATAGGGAGTGGGTACCGCATCCAACATCCCGCACACGACGTGAGGTCGGCGGAGAGAGCTCTTGGCAAGTCTCGGAGATGGCAAGTAGCAGGGTCAAGCGCGGCACTGCCGGGGGCGAGAAGGGAGAGGAATATTGGGATAAAAAGGGACATTACGTCGATGTGAAGAGAGAGGCGACGCGGGGTGGGTACTGTGGGGTCAGATCGCTGCTGGTGCTGAAAGAGAGCAAAGGGGAGGGGGGAGGGAATTGGGACACCATGCTTGACGAGGTGCCACCCCTAGAGAACTGATGTTAGTTTGCTGGGGATATATTACGCGGACCCGGACCCATCGGGAGACTGGGTGTGCCTCGGGGGTTGGACATGACGTTAACGAGCGATATGTGGAATCTTGTGTATGATATATGGAGAAACTTGTAACGAAGTTGTTAATACAGACCATGCGAACCATTTGCCCTCGTATTTTTTTTGTTATAGGTAACGGCCAACCATTGTGTATAGTCATGGATAACGCCAAAAAAAATGTTCATGTTCATTATGCTATTTACACGAGTTTACCTAACGCCCGCAAAGAAAAGGAATTGATACGCTTTAATCGAATAAACTGCGCCAGACTACCCATTGGATTCCCCACTACCCCTCAGCCATTTACAAGGAGAGGAGCAAACCAAAGACACCTGCAGCCGCGACGATCCATCCTGTTGGAGCCTGCCACGCCTTCATCGAATCACCCGTCTGAGTTGCGGATGGTACGGCACCTCCAGTCGGAGTCGGGGTTCCACCTGGCTTGCCTGTGCTGTTGCTGGTTGTGCTGTTGCTGATACCCGCGATGCCACCGCTCGCTGGGGCGATCTCCAAAATGTTGCTTGGACCCGGGTTGAAATTGGCCTGGGCAAGACCGACTTCCTGAGAATCCTCGTCGGAGACAAAATAAGCGTTGGCGAGGAACGCGCCACCAAGGATATACACCAATTGTCCAGACTCAACTAACTCATCTTTGAAGCCGTTGATGAGGAATAGACATACTCCCTCTGGGAGGGTTCCTGGCGGCAGACCATAGCTCGCTAAAATACTCTCCGGCGGGTTGACAACGAGGGAGCTCATTGGAACATTAATAAGTTCGCCTCCAAATCCGAAGCTAACCACTGCAGGGCTATCGGCCATGGAGCATGCAGTCAGGGCGAAATCATATTCCTTTAACTGGAACTGTTGGGTGATGCCAAACGATTTTTGAATTGCTGTTGCAATCTCAAGTGGAAGCTTGATATCGAAGTTTCCAGTGTCGAGCATGACTCTGATTGGGAGATGGGTCTCTATGGACTTGGTCGATTTCCCATCATTGTACGAGATTGTGGTGAGGTTAACGGTTAGGCGGTCGTAGAAACCATCCCTTGGGATGACTGGCAGGGTTTGGAGGGTGCCAGTATATAGTGAAGTATCCACTCCTCCGAACAACATCGAACCGGTCTCGGAGCCTGTTTGGTTGAGATAGATGCTGACGGAGGCGGAGTTTATGACGCCTGACTTGTGTATGCTCTTCAGAGTCGTATCGTTAGATGGGATCCCCGGAAGACCCGCACCTAATTGGCCGTTGCCGCCAAACCCCCAAATGTTGATATCGCTATTCGACGACTCATTGCCTGACCCAATCGGAATTTGAGTCAATGTCTTTCCTCCAAAAGTAACATCATCCGTGATCCAAGCTCCTTTCTGAGTTTCAATCTCGTACTGGGTATACATAAGATTGTTATACCATTTTGACGTATCCGACTTTGTAGGATCGTAGGATCCATATTGGGTGCAGTTGCCGGCTTGACAGAAATCACTTTGCGGCGAGTTGAGGATGAGGTTTGAGCTACCAGTGTCGACCACAACCATAACGGGCTGTGGAGGGTTGCCGACTGTAATATTAATGGTATAATCAAATCCGGCCTATGTTTTGATTAGGATTGATCCCACTAAATTCGAAGTGTAGACCTACAAAGTAATTGTATACCGGGGTCGAATATGGAGACGTATCACGGCGATTTATGCCATAACCAACGACATTGGGGTTTGCTCGTGCTGGTCGGAGGGTTAAAGCATCAGCGGATGCCAGAAGCAAGCTCAGCTCTGCGAGTCTCATTGCGGCAGACTTCATGGTTACGCGGGACAGGAAAGGTACAACTTGGCGTAGCTTATCTTGTTAAAGTATGTGGACAATGGAGAATATGCTAGAGTGAGAAAGGATACATCGTTTGCTTATATACTACTCGATATTTCTTCTCATGGGCCAGAGAGGTCACAGCGAAGCTTTTTACGTACATCACAAGCTTCTGAGACGAAGAAAGCTATCCTTGAACCCAGTTGAGGAATAGTGCAGGATGCTTCGCCGCATCTCGCCCTTCGGTGTTGCGGTATATGGGAGCTGTGAAATGGGTCAGCATTTTCACCCCATCCAGACGGCAATTTCAGGCATTCCAATACAAGGAGCCTATCGGGCTAGCTTAGAGAGTCAGCTTGAATACCACGGCCACAAGGGCTCTGCTTCAGTGGTCCACGTTTCAGCCCATAGAGTTTTCATTGCTTGTCAGCTTGTCAGCCAATTTCAGCAAATCCAGGTTCGATCCCTCTTCGTCTAGGATTCAAATCCTGGCAATAGATAGAACCGAAGTAAAGACGCAAGATATAAAATTTAACCGTAGACAGTCTGTTATTGGTGTAAGTGGTTCTGTAGGAGCAAGCTTGGGTGTGCTGACAGCGAATATTGGGGCTCATGAGGTGGAAGTGGGAGCTAATTATAGATTATCTGGGGAAATTATGTGGCGCGGTGGTCGTTGGGGTGGTGTCGCAATAACGTGGGTTTACTAAATACTATAAATAGCATGGGAATTTTATGGATGAACGAAAATCCTGGTGGAAACCCTGGTAAAAATCCTCGAAGCCTCAACAAGAAAACCGAATGGTATGCTAGATAAAGATCCAATGCTGCACCTGGCATTGGTCATCGCTGAGAAAATTGCGATCACTCGTGGTATATACCATGAGAGCTTGACAGTGTTGAGTTGGGTAGTAGCGATACTCGCCTGTTTAAAACCTCCATTTTCCTTCTTCCTCGTTTTATTGTATGCTTTTTAAAATGTCTTTATATTCCTGCCTTTGGCTTCCTGATGATGGCGAGGATTATGTGGCTCTGGTGCCTCTTATGAAAGTACTGCAATTTCCATCTTTCTCTGTGTGGGGATAAATCGGCATTCGGACACTCGTCTTGATGACAGGTACATGCCATGTCGTGGATTGTGCCAGAGCTATCTACGACGACAGTGACGGAATTCTGAAGAGGGAAACCCCGAAGGCCATGGGTTCGAGAGCTGCCAGTTCGAAATCGTAGTATTGTGGCTGCCTGGATGCCAATTTGTGGGCGTCGCCATTGCCGTCCGTCAGGGCCAAGAAGCCAAGGAACTTTAAAGTGACGACTGCTACCTCGCCGTGCGGCCTCCTCTCTTTTCTTTTGACTTTGTTCGGCAAGTCAGATAGACAGGTTACATGGAGGCCGAGAGGCTCCTCTTCCATAACGTTACATCTCCTGCGGGGGAAGAGATCACCGTCCCTATAGCCCTACAGAGGCACCAAACCCCAGCGAATGTATGTATGTGGTTTTGGTGTTGCACCCTTAGGTTCTGTGTTGGCTTCTCGAACCCTTTCTGAGTAACTCCAACCAAACATCGACTAGCGCCAACAGCTTAACTCGCGCCGCCCCATCTTTTGATAGTCCGGACCCATCCTATATTGGCAGCTCGATAATGCTTCGTCGCATCTTGTCCATCTTTGATAGAGAAGCCGGCCTCCGCTGCCAACTCTTGTCGCTGATCTATGCCCAAGGAAGTTTCTTGCCCGACCTGATTTCGCACCCTGAATAAGCTTCGACGCGGTGTTTCTCCGCACGTGATGGTCCCCTTCCTATTTAGGAATCAATAGGTACGAAATTACTCTATCGGGTTCATTTTGCCATTGTCCCGAACCTCAGAATTCACGGCGGTAAGTTTGGGTTACCTGACGTACAAACTTCCACTGCATGCTGCCCGACCAGCGAGGATTCTCATCAGCGCGAAGTAGGCACCACTTTCTCCACGAGGGTATGTATGTCGAGGCACATGTGACTATGAAGTTCATGTCTTCGGGGCTGTTGACTACTCGGAAACATCGGTACCACGGCTCCTGACATTACCAGAGCACAAGAACAGATGAAGTTAGACCCACCTGGCATCCCATATCTCAACCCACAGGAGAATGTAGCCTAGTGGGAGATAGCCATATTTCGGCCCTCGGAACACGCTTGAGAGCAGAAACTGATACCATTTTTCTGGCTGCGATCTACAGTTTAACTCGTCATACCATAGGTTGCTGCGGTTATCGCAGACAACAGCTCATGGCTTGTAGGTGTAACCTCAGTTCCGTTAGGCAAGTGACAGAGCAGATAGCAAAGACCTTGCTGAATGACAGTTACAATCAAAAGCGGGGAGGCGGAGAGAAGAGAACAGTATCCACTTTGCACTTGATTGATCTCACTGCTCGCATCTATCCTCTGGATTGCGGGGAACCTTGGTTGAAGATCATTTGTGCCGTGACCGGCACTCACCAAACAGCTTACCTTGGTACCATTTATCGTTATTCTACAAAGCAAATCCCACTGCCAGGACCATATGGGGGAAACGTTGCATTGCTGGTATTCTGTGAAGCTTTCGGTAGGGAAGGTAGGTGAAGCTAGTAGTATACATTGTGCAGACCTTGAAGTTGACATCTCAACTTACTATGGTCTTCATAATTATCCAATCCACTACATAAGATGCGCTTGTCCTCCTGCCAATTGAAATACAGTGAAATCAATCCCACCAAGACTTTCTACTCAGCCTTGCCTTTATCAACATGCGTTCTCAGACACTTCTCACGGCAGCCGCCGCTATTGCCGTTGCCGAAGCCTCCAAGGAGGTTCTTGCTACCCCTCCGATGGGCTTCAACAATTGGGCACGGTTCATGTGTGACCTCAACGAGACGCTCTTCACTCAAACTGCAGACGCCATGGCTAATAATGGGCTGCTCGCTGCTGGATACGACCGCATCAACCTCGACGATTGCTGGATGCAGAAGAAAAGGACTGATAACGGCACTCTTTTGTGGGACACAGAGAAGTTTCCACAGGGGATGCCATGGTTAGGCCGCTACCTCAAGGAGAAAGGATTCCACTTTGGCATCTACCAGGATGCTGGTACACTGACATGCGGCGGCTATCCGGGATCCCTTGGATTCGAGCAGATTGATGCTGATACGTTTACCAACTGGGGGATCGACTATCTCAAATTGGATGGCTGCAATGTTCCCGCAGCTCCTGGGAGGACTGACGCGGAGACCTTCAAGGATATCTACTCCCATTGGCACGAGATCCTCGACAAACAAGTCAACCCTCTCATCTTCTCTGAATCAGCACCAGCCTACTTCTGTGGCACGGATAACCTGACGGACTGGTATACGGTAATGGACTGGCTGCCAGACAATGGAGAGCTTGCGCGCCATTCGTATGATGTCGCTACATGGGGCGACGCAGACCCATGGTCAAGCATTATGGTCAACTATGACCAACATATCCGCGTAGCCCGGTACCAATCGCCTGGGTTCTTCAACGACCCCGATTTCTTGGTTTCTGACTACCCGGAGCTCACCATTGACGAGAAGCGTTCCCAGTTTGCTCTGTGGGCGTCATTCTCTGCCCCCCTCATCATCAGCGCCCACATCCCCGACCTCGGCAAGGATGAGATTGCCTTCCTTACCAACAAAGATCTTATCGACGTTGACCAGGACGCTCTCAGCCAGCAAGCAACATTGGCCAGCCGTGACAGTACTTGGGATGTGCTTACCAAGAGCCTTGCCAACGGAGACCGCCTTCTAGCGGTACTGAACCGCTCCCCTGCCGCTGCCAGCACCTCAATCCCACTTGCACAACTTGGGCTCTCGTCGACCTGCAACTTTGCAGTCAAGGATCTTTGGACCGGCGACGCCACTGGGCTTGTATCTGGCGAGTTCAAGATTAAGAATGTCCCATCTCACGGGACCGTCGTGTACCGCCTGACACCATCGAAGAACTCGTGCAAGACCATCATCCCGACCGGAATCATCATGAACACTTTCTCGATGACCTGTTTGACCGCAGGAGCTGGAGAGGGTAACGAGGTTTCGTCTGCAAGCTGCGACTTCCCTGACTCCCAGGTCTGGCAGGTGAGAGCTGATGGAAGCATCCGCAACCTTGCGGAAGAGTCCAAGTGCCTCACCGACTCTGGAAACGGTCCTATCACTACTGAGCCTTGGAAGGGCAACCCAAGCCAGAACTGGTCGTATGCTCTCTCTGGAGACCTCACGAATGAGGGTACCGGAAAATGTCTCACTGAAGGTGTTGAGGGTGAAATCAGTACGGGAGCTTGCAGATTTGAGACCAACAACCAAGTGTACGCGCTACCAATTGGCGTCAAGCTGCAGTAAGCGGGACCATGATAGTATAGGGGGGTTTACATGTAATAGCGCACTATAGAGTTAGTTTATAGTTGAAAATATAAACTAACTTATAGTTAAGAATATTCAACTAACGTTTTATGGTGGAGCAGCTATCGTCGGATCCGCTCGGATCCGTGGTAAACACCAGAACTTAAAACGCGTAGTCTCGCTTAGTGATCCTAATTTAGCTAGCGTTCTTCCTGGTTTCTGTGATTTCTGGGGAGGGCAACCGCGTCCGGGCGGCGCTAGTCTATTATGGCCAAGACAACGCCAAACATTTCTGACGTTTCACTCACACCAAATCTGTACATATCACGGAAACGAATTGCTTGTTTGATCTTGGCTCTCAGCCCTATAAGGCTATACGCCAAGCTCGTCCCACTCCGTCTTGATTCAGTTCACAAAGCTGCGCTCTTGTCATTTTTGCTGTTTGATACCCCTGCGTATGGGTTTTGCGCATGCCTTAAATCATGCTGACACAGCCTTTTCTTGTGTTGACGGACACGATGCGCCTGGTATTTCGAGCATGTTATTCGCGCAGGAGGGCCACTATGGCTGTGGTTACCCTTACTTTGCTTTGGCTTCTCTTATTTTCACGTCGGCAACCGCCATTGGTCGACCCTAAGTTTGGTCTCGTGAGAAACACTACGTCGGAGTCGAGATATGCGATTGCCACGTTCCTCACAGGGGGGAGTAAAAAGTCGCTCAATGCCAAGGACTTGGATTCAAACCCTTACAACATTGCCACGCGTGTTCTCGCATACCAACTTTTGCACGCTGAGGAGACACGCTGCAACGCTTCTGTCGACTTCGTTGTTTTGGTCACGTCAAACGTGCCTAAGTACACCAGAGATCAGCTGGCCGCAGATGGTGCAGTGGTGGTTGAAGCAAAAGATATTCCTCTCAGTTGGTGGGTCAGCACTGGCGTCACGAGATGGAAAGACCAATTCCTTAAGCTGCGATTGTTTGAGATGACTCAGTATGATCGGCTATTGTTCGTTGATGCAGATACATTGATTAGAGGCAAGTTGGATGAGATATTCAACGAACTTGAGGTTCAGAGGCCTGCGCAGACGCTCTCTCATCGCATACGACGGGCAGACGAAGCACCGTTACCAGCGCAATATATGTTCGCGGCGAGATCTGACAACCAATTAACTGGCGAACGTCGACATCCATTTCCGCCATTGAATACCGAAGTCTTCAGCGCCGGCTTTTGGATAGCAGCGCCTTCTCAAGAGCTGTTTGACTATTTCCTGTCAATCTTGAAACATTATCGCCGCTTTGATCCACATACCATGGAGCAGAGTCTCCTTAACTACGCCTTCCGACGAGACGGTCCGATGCCTTGGCGAGAGATGCATTACAAATGGAGCGCCACTTGGCCAAATGCTGGAGATGTTGAGGGACAGGTGGTAACGCTGCACGAAAAATTCTGGACTACAGGGCCACAAGATTTGCGGAAGCTGTGGCGAGAACAAAAGGGGAATATGCAACGTTATTTTTCGAAACATGGCAACTGATCATTCGGTTTAATTAGAGGGAAAGGGATGTGCGACGAAAGCTAGCTGTTCGCTGGGCAGGCAGTTATGTTGCACCGATTTCGGCATATGTTGCCGTTCCTGGTATCGCTTTCGCGACGGTTAATCTACGCGACTTGGAGCCGGGTACAACGAATGAAGGGAATTCCAGCGTGGCTCGCGCCCAAGGCTGCCTTGCGTTGCCTCTGGCATTTGCTCTGTATCACCAAATTATAATGAGAATCTCTTGGGAGGTTATGCCTGTACCTTCAGGTCTTCTTCTGGATCGAGATGTGTCGGCTAGAATACCCGCAAAAAATACATGGAATGGGAAATTGAGCCGGGTGCTCTCGCTAGCTATTGATCTCGGATGGATTGTCTTTATGGCAAACTGCACCAACAGCAGTTTTATAGTAGCTAGAAAGCAAAAGTGGTGCTAGTAAATCAGTTATAGTAAGATACCCTATTTGAAATTGAAACCTTGAAGCTATCGCACCATAGAAAATAAGCAGTGTGTATTCTCGCGTTATTGTATCCTAGCAGCCCGGCAAGCCATAGATAGTACCGTTTTTTGTCCAGTGACAAGTACCAGAGGACGTCTCTCGGTCTATATCCTCAAAGTAGATATTAAAACAGGGAAGATTCTTGCAGCAGCTTATTTCGCCCAAACGCCCAGAAGAGCTGCTCAGCGTCCCCGTGAAGCCACGGAACGTAATGTCGGATATTTCCATATTGCTTGTGCCTTTGTTCTCAGCATTTCCACAATTATCCTGGGTAATGTATGGCCCACGCTCGACATCAACGAGTTCGAAGTTGGAGAAGAGCAAGTTTCGTACTTTACCCCAGCCGCCGCCGCGTGGCTGGCCCTCGCTTTCGTACGATTCCTGTGGGACAAGATCGCCCATCCAGGTCTTAATATACACACACCAGCGCATAAAAAAGCTAGACAGAACCATATGTATTGGTTAGACGATACGTTCCCAGCAATAGAAGTATTAGAGGTTCACCTTAGCATTGTTTATAGTGACATTCTAAACCGAGTTATCCTCGAGATATTGTCCAAGACTACCTATTGCGATACCATTGCCTCCTTCGCAGGTGATACCGTCAATGGTGATAACTCCGGATTGATTAATAGAACATAAGGATGCTTGTAGACAGATATGGGATATCACAGGGGCGTTTATAACAAATTGTCTACAAGATCCTATTAGTACAACGACTGTGCTTGTCACCTTGACTTTTGGGCGGAGAACCTCATGTGGCGTTAGAGTAGCCCTAGTGGGTTTAATGTAAGTGCCTCAGGCTGAGGCACTGTGTCCTGTAACCTACGCGTAAACGCATTGCGAGAAGACGAGTTGCACACCGCCCCCGACGCATTTACACTCGAGCAAGAAGATCTGTCTGTTTTCTCCATCCTCCGGAGTTCCCAACATCTCATTCTGGGTTTTAGGAGCGATGTGCTCTCGCGATTTATATCTCTACACGTGCGGATGCGTCCAGAAGGGCGAATTCAGGCAGTGCGACGAGAGATATGAGGCCCGATCCGTTCTACAGTGCAGCACCACTGATGAAAAACGAGTCCCCTCCCGCAGCTACTGTCCAAACCACTTAATAAAAGCGAATAAAGTGCCGCCTTCATTTAAGGAGCCCATTAGGCTCGACCACAAAGTGGAGTAATTTGGCGGATTATTTGTCTTCAAATTAGTGAGGCACATACTTTGCCTCTGTTTTCATCCTCAACATATAGGCAATAGATTACTATATTATGCCGCAAGACATATCACAGTCTTCCAAATTCGCATATCTACCATTCTCTTACTTCCCCTCCTGGCCCCACGAACCCAGGACTGACCCACGCCTCAGCACCCACACTTAACCGTCTCACCATCTCTTCGTCAATCTCAATTCCCAGCCCTGGGCCTTTTAGCAACCCAATATATCCATCCTTGACATCCCAAACCTCCGGGTTGGTGGTGTAGCTCGACAGGTCCTGGCTTCCGGCGTTGTAGTGGATCCCAAGGATCATCTCCTGGATAGCAAAGTTTGCTGAGACCGCATCGACTTGGATGTTCGCTGCGAGAGCAATAGGTCCAAGAGGGCAGTGTGGTGCCAGAGCCACGTCTATATTAAGCGGTTATTATGGGAGCTTCGGGGACTTTCATACACCAAGGAATTTGGAGACGAAAACGGAACCGTCACGGGATATAAACGCACCGTAGGCTTCACACATCGTCGCAATCCGCCTCATTTCCGAAATCCCTCCACAGTGGGAGATATCCGGCTGCGCAATATCCACAGCGCCCGCCTCCAGGAATCTCTTGAAATCCCACCTCGAATGCAGCCTCTCGCCCAGAGCAATCGGCGCCGTCGTCAGTTGGCTGATCTCCTTGATGGCCTCCATGTTCTCCGACAGCAGTGGCTCCTCAAGGAACATGGGCTGGTGCGGCTCTAGCAGGCGTGCGAGTTGCTTGGCCATCGGCTTGTGCACGCGGCCGTGGAAGTCGACACCAGCATCGAGGCCGAGCGCCTTCACAGCCTTGACACGCTCAACACAGCTCGCGAGGGCGGATGGGGAGTCCATCCAACCTAGGTCTTCGGTGGCGTTCATTTTGACGGCTGTAAAGCCCTGGGCTTTTCTAGCTTTGCTGTTCGTAGTCAGCGCTGAGGGGGTCCATTAGTACGATGGAAATATTCACGCTTGGATTTCCACGTCGCCAGGACGGTCGCCGCCTATCCAGGCGTACACCTTGATAGTGTCTCGGACCTTGCCGCCGAGCAATTGGTAGATTGGGACATTGAGTTTTCGGGCCTTCAGGTCCCACAACGCGATGTCAATGCCGGATAGGGCGCTCATTAAGACTGGGCCGCCTCTGTAGAAGCCGAAGCGATAGAGAAGCTGCCAGATATGTTCGATGTCGCTGCAGTAACATGGTTAATAACGCTCTTCAATCTCCATTGTTTTAGATGCCAGTGCGTACTCTGCCTCCATCCCAATTAACCTCGCCCTATATGCGTCGAGGCATCCCTCGACAGCCTGCGTATGACCCTCCAGGCTTGCCTCTCCCCATCCCGCATTGCCATCTTCATCTACTATCTTCACAAACAGCCAGCGTGGCGGAAGGCGGAAGTATTCGACAGTCTTGATTTTCGCCATATTTACAGCACGAAGTATGTTTGTGTCTATGAAAGAAGTCAATCTTCGGTTCTTGTAGTGGATTCGTATTGTTTACTCACTAGCACCGGTCGGATCTATATGTCGGTAGTTCCTGGCAACGGCATTAAATTATGACTCTGGGTTCCTAACGGCCACTTGAAGCTGCATTCTTCTCAATTTGCTCAATATTCTATAGTTTTGTAGAGTTTAAGTATTCATTTACGTGGTTATAATAGATTAAGCATCATTCTGTAAATTCCGTAAATTGTCTCCAAGGGGTTTCTTGGGGTACCTTGCTACCCCTCATTTGAACCCCACACCGATGCCGGAGAATGGCGGAGACGTTTCTTGCGTTGTACCGAAACTACATTAGCGCGACAAGCTCTCATCAACATGGTCGAAATCCTTAATCTTCACCAGTGCATATAGAATAGTACAGTACGTATAAGATTGTGCTCACAGACCCATGGGATTATATATGGCCATGTCCCGTCGTTCTTTGGATCGTTTCGCTGGTCGTGATACATGGTCCTGCATCTCCGCCTAATAACCAATGACAAGGCCCTGCCTCCAGGCAACAAGAAAGGCACTCTGTGGTAGGTCGCAGATATGTGAAGCTGCTATAGCCGCTCCACGATGCAGAACCACATCTCAAATATTTATATTCGGGAGTTAATAAAACTGCATAATGGATCCTCCCAACCCAAGGATTCGAGGCCACCAGTCCCGCGCTGTCTCGGGATCAGCCAACATCCCTGGAAACTTAACTATCAACGACATCCCTGACGAAATCCTTCTTTACATCATTAGATGGGTCCCCATATATCACAAAAGCGATCTCTCAATTGTGTCTTATGGCCAGCTCTCTCTCCGCAACCTGGCCCTATGTTCCCGGCGCTTCCACCAACTTGTGGAACCCATCCTCTATGAGCGGTTTTATCACAATTGCCACGCCCCATGTAACGGCATTGTGATGTTCCTGACGAGGATTCTGGCAAGACCTGATCTGGCTAAACGGGTCAAGGCAATCCACACGACAGTTACTTATGGAAAACTTCCTTCTCGCGGCCCCTTTGAAATGACTTGCGTCAATAATGACAACTGGGCGAGGATCAAGAGTAAGGTTGCCGAGGCATGCCATTTACGAACGCATCGTGACGACTGGGTGGAGGGGATTGGGCTGGGCTTTTGGCAGCCCATTGTTGCCCTGATTATAACACTGACACCCAACCTTGAAGTACTAGATTTTGATCACTGGAATGACGAGTATGTGGTTCCTGGGCCTACAACGTTTGGTCAACTATCGCTATGGTGGACTATAGGCCAGGCACGAATGTTGCAGGTTGACAGGCAGACCAAGAACCCCTTAGGCCTGTGGAAGCTGAACAGCGTACAACTAGGGCGCTCAGGTGGTGGGTGGCGGTTCAATATCGACCGCCTCCTTGCGTTTGTAACACTTCCCTCGCTCGAAACCGCACGGGCAAAATACGTGAACTCTAGGTCCATCACATGCGATACCAGGTGGCATGATAGCGACCTCCGATTTGCCAACGTCAAAGAACTCTCCCTGACCTGCACCGACGTATCTCCGTCTGCATTTGCCGAATATCTAGGCCGTTTTCCCAATTTAAACACACTCTGCTACGCAATCGGTGACGTCTCGGCGGCTTTCGAAGGTCTCCTGCCTATACAAAGCGTGGGGTCGGTATTGGAGTCGATATCGCACCTAAAGCCGTATTTGCAAGACCTAACGCTCCTGGACCTGGGCTGTTTCGACACCTACAAGCATTACACATCCTGGAATCTAACCTGGTCGCTGGCATCGTTTCCCGCCCTCCGTCGCCTCGACACCACCTGGCTAGTCTTGACTGGTGTTAAACGCGAGAGCAACGCCGTGAACGTATTTAAAAACATGCTAGATATTGTGGACGTCATCCCATCGAGCCTCGAGTGGCTACGTGTGCGAGATTTTCACAAACTATACAAAGTCCACGATGTCCACACTATTCCTGTGTATGAGCAGATTCTGCTCTTGCTAGCGCAGAAGCATCGATTTCCCGCATTGAAACAGCTGGATCTGGGATGGGAGCGGTATCGGTACAACGACAGGCCATGGGCCAGAGAACCGTTCAAATTTCCGGGGTTCACAGAGGAGCAAGCGCTTGATGTGCTCGCAAAGTGTGAGGAGGTGAGCGTTGAGATGGTCATGATGGCTGTATATGAGGCAATGGCGTGGACTGCGTCAACAGGCTGGTGTCACAGGCGTCCTATGTAAGGGGTGAAGGAATGGCTTTTGCGGCTTGAGTTATGCCATCTATAGGCTACAGGTCGGTCTATGTATAACCATACTCCAACCCTCATGTATAGTCTCATGCCCAATGTGATGAGAGCGCATCTCCAAAGCGGTGACAAAATGCAAATGCCCAGCATCCCCAAAGCGGCTCCAAAATAATACAAACGCCTCGTATCTCTCCTATCCTTTATAACCCCGTGGCTAATTCTCAGCCATATCTCGCAATCGCCAAAGCAGACTCCCAACTCACTCCTTCGCCCACCAGCCCATAAACCCGCACCCCACCCACGGCAGACTCTCAGCCCACTTTCTCATCCACCATCCCCTGAACGCGCCTTCGTCGCCTTCCAAATCCCTACCCCGCCAACTATGAGCAACGCAACCCCCACGAGCAACGTAACCGCCAGCGCCCACACCCACCTCTTCCTGCCCCTCGCCCGTTGATTACCCGCCGCTACTGCTGCATTTTGCGCCCGCCGCTCTGCAAGTATCTCCGCCCATCGGTCGGGGCCTACGAGTTCCGCCATCCACGCATCTCCACGGGCACGTTCGGCTGCGCGAATGGCTGCGTGATCGATGGGCGGAAGCACGGTGTCTAGGGGGTTGATTTGAGGGCTGGGTGGGGGAGTGTTTGTTGAGATAACGCCGATGCGGAGCCTTCCTGTAGGTGCGATCTCT